>QEPC01012948.1:2704649-2715553 GCA_003113815.1 Sphenodon punctatus | reverse complement strand
CCAGCAATGGCCCCAACGTCTCCCGGCTGACTTTCACCAGCCATGACGGGCAGGGATCCAGTTTGCAAGTCGTAGCCCTCACAGCCCCCAGCACCTTTACCGCATCAGTGGGTGATATCGGCTGAACCCGATCCCATAAAACTGGACCAGACCGGGCATTCATAAACTTAGGTACATCTATTGCAGTAAGCACAGCGTCAAAAACGTGGTGGATACGAGCAATTTTGTCCACAAAATAGTCAATAAACATGTCACAACGAGCACTGAAAAATTCCAGTTCCAGTCGGAGAGAGGCTGGACTGAACAGCCTCTTCACCACTCGGAAAAGCTCAGCTGGATGAGAATTCGCTGATGATATGATGGTAGCAAAGAATCTTCTCTCTGCTACCTGCATACCCATGGCATAGGATTTAATGCCGTTCTATGTCACCATCGGTCAACTTCAGTAAAAGTACAGCACCACTGTCGCTCTCCCCGCCTACTTCAGCTGACACAGGTCTTCTGTAAACTACGGAGCTCTGAGCCGCCTATGCTCAAGGAGCGGATGCCTGGGAGCTGTCCAGTTGAAAGCCTTGGCTAACAAAGTGTTCCAGAGAACAATGAGGTTGTTGAGTGATCAGTCGTCAAGGTTGGAAGGTATATCCCACAGAGCATTCCAGAATCACTCCAGTTCCATAAGTCACCACGGGCGAATTGTACAAATAGGTTCCACACCCTGGCAGATGACACGTCCCCCACTAACAAATCCCCTGCCTCAAGGCCAGTGCAAAAGACCAAATTCAGAGTATGCCCCCCACTCTTGAGTTGGGGCAGATACCACCTGAGAGTGGCCCACAGTTGCTGTGGCGGCCATGAACTCTTACTCCGCCCCCTTGACACTGGTATTGGCGTGTTGTTGTACCCGGAAAGCTATAGGTAGCCAGTGCTGACTCTGGGGAACCAGTGTAATGTGCTTCCAGTGACTCACCCCCCAAAGGAGCCGGGCCGCCGCATTCTGCACCAACTGCAGCTTCCAAACAGTCATCAATGGCTGCCCTACTTAGGAGGCATTATAGTAATCTAGCCTCAAGGTGATGAAAGCATGGATGGGCAGTGGTCCGGTGCGAATCAGCAAGAAAAGGCCACAGCCTCCTCACCAGATGAAGTTGGTGAAAAGTGCGCCTGGCCACCACTGCAACCTGATGACCTAGGCACAGCAAGGGGTCTAGAAGCACACCCAGGGTGCACACCTGAGTGATCAGAGGGGGCCAGACCTCATCAACAACAGGAGACCCAATTTTCCCCAAGTCGCAGGGCTGGCCAGCCATCATCAGTTCAGTCTTGTGAGGATTCAGCTTCAGTTGGCTCATCCCCATCCACTCCCCAACAACCATCATGCATCGGGTAAGCACTAAGACTGCAGTACCTGGGTTGGATAAAAAGGAGAGGTAGAGCTGGGTGTCATCAGCATATTGATGACACTTCACTCCAAACCTCTTGAGTGATGTCACTCAGCAGCCTCATAAACACATTGAATAAGAGCAGAGACCAGATAGAACCCTGGGGGAACCCACAGGGGAGGTCACAAGGAGATGACAAGCAATCGCCCATCATCACCCGTGAGACTTCCCCAACAGAAACTAATGGAACCACTCAAGAGCAGTCCCGCGCACACCTGCCAGATCCTGCAGACATGTCAACACCTCATGATCAACTGTCAAAGGCTGCTGAAAAATCTAACCAGATTAACTGGGTCCGATTCTCCAGGTGTAGATCATTGACCAAGGCCACAAACGTAGTCTCCGTACCATACCCAGGATGAAAGCCTGACTGAAATGGCTTCAGGAATCCGATAGTGTCAAGATGAGTCTGGAACTGGCGGGCAACCACCCATTCAGTAACCTTCCCAAAAAAGGGAAGATTAGAGACAGGGCAATAGCTGGCAGGGGAGTCAACATCCAAAGATGGTTTCTTAAGCAAGGGCCAGACAACTGCATTTTTAAGAGTGTCTGGCATCCTACCCTCTCTGCTGAAGAGAGGCGTTGACAGACTCAGCCAGCAACGGTCCTAACATCTCCCTGCTGGCTTTCACCAGCCAGGACAGGCAAGGATCTCTAATTCACAACTGGTTACCTGCTTCACTCCCAAGTAAATCGTTTGTCATTGTAAATACAAGCTATTTTGTCTGCAAAGTAATTAATACAAATATCACAGTGGGCAGTAGACGATTTTGATTCCTGGTGGAATAGGTATTGTGGATTTAACTTAAGTGCTCAACTGAATCTGAATATTTGGTGCTTCTGACATGGTGGGTCTCATTCACACACAATCTAACCTTCTCTTTTATGATATTGCAGGTTAGTATAAATAATGCAGTCTAATAACGTCTGTCAGTGACGTCAATTGAAGTAGGGCAAAAACCAAATGCTTAAGATGAATCCAGTCTGAACAATGAATCCTGCTTTCATAAAATGCATCCTTGAAAGCTGACTCTCACTTGTGCTTTTACTTCCATCTTAGCATCATTTTTATTCTGCCAGGCTTGAATTAGAAAGTGAAGATTCTATTAAAATGTAATTGATTATATGAGTATGGATTGAGCAAGAATAACTTGCTGAAAGCAGGTTCAAAGATGTTTTGTTTGACAGACATTTTCATGTTTGTTTGGAGATGGGAGAAGCCATTTGGGTTTCGGTCTTTGAATCCCAGCCATCATTTGTAATGGATTTTATTTGTTTGGAGTTGGGCATCAGGTGTAATAGGATTATGCATTGTGTTTATGTAACCCTGGCCTTTGTATTCCTCCAGTGCTGCTCAATCATTCATTTTTCTGGTATAAATTAAAAGTGAAGATTGTAGATTAGATCTGCCAGGGCTCATCTGTGTTATGTGAAGTGCAGCCTTTTCTGTTTCTTGAACTTACTGGATCATGACAACAATATAGATGAGCGAGAGGAAAAATATTAAACTCCTGTGAGAATTCACTTCCATAGCAGATCGATGCCATTTTTCTTTCAGTTGTAGATTACTACATCAAAGTGTCTTTTTACAATGTTTACTCTATTTGTGTCTTCTATTTTAAAGGTCATCTTGTTGCTCACTCACTTCCTGTGCCTGAGTGGTGGCAGATATGCTTAGACAGCCTTCTAATTGATGCTTTTAATTGTAATTTTTCATATGGCAGTGAGGTGATACTCTTATAGGCATGTAGTATACCTTGCATGCACAAAACAGTAGTGCTTAACTAGCCTTTGCAGATGGGATGATGCTGTAATATTAAAAAAATAGTGTAAGGCAACCAGGTGCTAAGAGCAGTCAGTGGCTTGAGTGTGTGTATGTAAATAAAAAGACATTGCAAAGGTTTGGATCACAATTTAAAGCTTTTTACAAGCTCTTTAAGCTATATTTACAAGGTTTGTGTTTTGGGGGAAGCGGTGGTGTGTTCTGGCCTGTGATTTATGCTGTTTTTATACACATCTATTTTCTTCTGCTCTAGTTAGGAGAGAACTGGCTGAAATCCAGCATTAAAATCTATTTTTCCAAACATATTTTTCAGTGGAGTAAAATCAAGGGCAATAGGGTGACTATAGAGTGCCAGCACTGCCACCGTATAGTTAAATAGAATTTGGTATTGATGTTGTGCATAATACAATATAATGCTGGTAAGCTGAGCCTGAGGGCCAGGACCACAGCTTTGTAGCAGTGTTAACTTCCTGGTTTGCAGTATGCTAAAGCCCCCCAAATATAGAGTAAGTAATTGCAGTGGCCAGAGCTTCTGCCCTAACTGTGACCATAGTTAATGCTTTTCCCAGAATTTTCTGTTTGTATGGCCAAATTGGCTCCAAGAGCCTGGAATGCAGAATTGGACATGTTTGCAATTGTAACGTTTAGCATCAATGAACCCCCTCCTATTTAAAAGGGGGAGTCAGTGTGTTGTGGCTGCACTGGGCATTTGAGAAACAAAATGTAAAGGTTAACGTTCTTCATGGCAAACAAGAGCCCCAGAATGCTTTTCTGGCATATTTGGTACCTGTGTGTTAATAGAGCACCAACCCTTACTCTCCCCTTCAAGCCTGTGCATCTCCTTTTTTACCTGCCATCTTTCCAGTAAAGGAGGCTAGCATAGGGCTTCCATAGGAGCACATCATGGATACTGCCGAGTTTTGCCTCTTCTATTAATGTCTATGGGGAACAAATTTCAGGCAGTGCGGAGGCAATAGGGTTCCAGTAGGGCACCGTACCAACCCCCTTGTCTCTCTTTTATTGTGTGTGATTGTTAATGAGAGACTTGCAAGACAGTCTTAAGAAGAGTCTAGGGGCCAGTGCAGGAAAAAAATGTCTTCTGGGAGAGGAGTGGTTCTGCTCTTTCCTTCCATTTTATGGAGAGAGACTTGACTCGGATTGCTTCATTTCAAAGTAGAAAAGCACATTGTCATTTTCACAGCAGGGGGACAGATTATGATAATAGCCATATTGCAATGTATTGGTAAACTACACTTTTCCTCTTGTTGGAAGCAATCAAAATAAACTATTCAGGAAGGGCAATTTCTCTTCTGTGTATAGTTCATTATGTGATAAGAACCCCACTGATGTGCCTGAGCAACAGCTCTGTGGCTCTGACCAAAAATGCTAGCTCTGATTTCCTATGTATTTCCTATTACTTTACTCTGCTTACTTGAATCTACTAATCTGGAGAAACAGGAGGGATGGAATGCACCGAGTTTCTCTGTCTCTTGTATTTGAAAAGACATGTTAAGTGCTCTTTTTGTTTGGCTTTTCATATGAACATTTGGCGTGGGGGAAGTGGGGTGGTAAATAAGAGAAAATTCTTTGTTTTAGTAGCATCCAAAAGGAGTGCTGTGTTATTTCTGACACTGATAAAAGTCGAGAATCTTTGCCTCAGGAGCCTACAAACTAGCGTTAAATGTAGCACAGCAGGAAAGGGGAGCAAGGGAGTGGTACAAAAGACAACATAAATAAGACCATGCAGTTACTCCCTGAGGCTGCTACACAGCATATCAGAACTAAACAAGATATTGCGAAGGGGGGATGTGAAAAGTGAAGACTGTGAGTAATTAAATTGTTTCTTTCAGAACACATGGAAGTGGCTCTTCTGGCATAGACAGAACTTAAAAGAGAAGGTAGTAGCTCTGCAGTTGGGTTCAAGAAGAGAATTTCCTATGTGGATTGTGTTATGCAGATAATTCTAGAATATGGCTGCAGAAAGAAGAAACAACTGGGTCTATTACCTGGGAGTTGTTCTTCTGTGGTTTATATGGGAGGATGGTCGGGACACTGGGTAGTTCCGCCGCATCACCACCAGGAGGTGTTCAAAAGCTTCCAAAGCACCTGCGTGTGACTTCGCGCCAAAACTCTCCTCAGTTGTAAAAAGCCGAAAACTCCGGGAACCTTAATGAACACAAACCGACAGAACAGTAACAACGGATACGAACTTGTAGACTACCTCCCTGACTTAAGGCCTAGGACCGCCCCCAATGGGCCTACAAAACACTACTGTCCCAGAATACACCTCCTAAGGTGTAAAGACCCTCCCTAGGCCTGACTTAGGCTCCATTTGGGAGGGCCAACCATCCTCCCATATAAAACACAGAAGAACAATTCCCAGGTAAAAGACCCAATTGTTCCTTCTATGGTTTATTGCTCAGATGGTCGGGACACTGGGAGGTTTATAGCAGTATAATCGAACAGGAAAAAGGGGGAGGGAAAGGAGCCTAAGGCTGAACCCATGTCCTGCGGTAGCCAGGAGAGGCTAAGAAGGATCAGCCTACAGAACCCCCTGGAGGACCCTGCGACTGAAGGCCGCCTCTGCTGAGTCAAAGAGGTCCAGTTTGTAGTGGCGTGTGAAGGTGTGAACCGACCTCCATGCGGCTGCCTTCAGTATCTCAGAATAGGGAGCCCTAGCCCTGAATGCCCAGGATGAAGCCATCCCTCTAGTAGAATGAGCAACTACCCCTGAAGGGGGTGGGGTGGGGTGTAGGTTGGAGGCCTTGTAAGCTTCCTTAATACACCCAGCAATCCAGCTAGAAATATTAGACTTAGAGGACTTCTTCCCCTTATATCTAGGGGAGTAGTAAATCAGAAGAGTGGAGGACCACCTAAAAGATGCCGTCCTATGAAGGTAGACATTAAGAGCTCTGCGAACTTTGGGGGTGTGCCATCTCCTTTCCAAGGGATGGCGAGGCTTAGGTCAAAAGGAGGGGAGAACCAACTCTTGCGAAAGGTGAAAGCAAGAGATGACTTTAGGAATGAAGGAGGGGTCAAGTCGCAGGCTAACCAACTCTTTCCTAAAAATGCAAAGGGCGGGGTCCATAGAGAGTGCCCTTATTTCAGAAATTCGCCTTGCTGACGTGATGGCTATGAGGAAGGCCACCTTTAAGGATAGAAAATAAAAGGAGACCTCTGCGAGAGGCTCGAAGGGAGGCTGAGTGAGCGCATTGAGGACGACATTTAAGTTCCAAGTAGGGAATCTATGAACCACTGGTGGATCCATCTGCCGTACCCCCCTTAGAAACCTATGAACGTGAGGGTATGACGAGAGCCTGTCCCTCCCAAGGGAAGACGATGTAGAGTCAATGGCCACCAGCTGTCTGGTTAGCGTAGGGGGCTTCAGCCCAATATCAAGACCCTTTTGGAGAAATTGCAGAACCTGTAAGGTGCTGGGAGAATGAGGGGAACAGCCTTGCTCCCTCCTACACCATTTGACAAGGGAGTTCCAGGAAGATTGATAGATCCTCTTGGTTGAATCTCTCTTATCTGCCAGAGCAGGTCCAGAGACTATGGAAGTCGCCAAATATGACCTCCTGATAGTTCCATGAGATCTGTGAACCATGGCCTGCGGGGCCAAAATGGGGCTATCAGAATTACCCTGTGGTTGCCTGCCTGCATTTGGCGAGTGATCGACTTAGGAGGGGAAGAGGGGGAAAGGCATATAGCAGATCCGGAGGCCACTGGAAGGATAGTGCGTCAGTCCCCAGCGCTGTTCTGAAGAAGTGTCTGGATAGGAAGAGGGGGAGCTTGGTGTTGGCCTGGGAAGCAAAGAGATCCAGGCGTGGTTTGCCGAATCGCCAGACCACCCGGTCGAAGATGGGCTGGTCGAGACTCCACTCTCCCGGATCCGCATTCTCGCGACTCAGCCAGTCCGCCATCATGTTGTCCTTTCCTCTGATATGGCGGGCTACCAGGGACACCAAGTTGACCTCTGCCCACCGAAACAGGTGAGTTGCCTCTAGATGTAAGGCTGGGGATCTGAACCCTCCCTGGTTGTTGAAATAAGAGACCGTTGTCGAGTTGTCGGAAAATACCAGGAGGTGCTGGTTTCTGAGTGTCCTGGGAGAGCGCTGAAGAACTAGCCAGACTGCCCTCAGCTCGAGCCAGTTGATGCTGTGGCAAAGGCCCTCTTGCTGCCACCGGCCCTGAGCTGCCCACTCATTCGCGTGGGCTCCCCAGGGTGTGAGGCTGGCGTTGGTTGTCAGGGTTTGCCTGGGTGGGTCTTGTAAGGGGCTTCCCTCTGAGTAATGGTCGGGAACTTCCCACCAGAGTAGGGAGTCTGCTGTGCGACTGTCTAGGCTTAGCCGTCGTGTTGCTCTGGTCATGATGAGGTGTAGCCAAGGGCGGAGAAACCCCTGCAACAGTCTGGCGTGAAACCTTGGCCACTGTAGGTGAGGGAAGCACGAGACCATCAGCCCTAGAAGAGAGGCTAGGTGAGCCAACTGGACGGACTGTGACTGCCTGGATGTCCAGCAGTACCGACGGATCTTGTTTTGCCTTTCCTCTGGGATGAATACTCTGTGCTTCACTGTGTCAATGATTATCCCCAGATGAAAAGTTCTCTGAGCCGGGGTCAACTGACTTTTCCCCCGACTGATCACGAAACCATGATACTGTAGGTATGAGAGGGTGGTCTGTACGTGCGTTGCGACCTTTGCTTCCGAGCGGGCCCGTATTAACAGGTCGTCCAGGTAGGGGAACACCGCTATCTGTTGAAGTCTTAGGTTGGCTACCAGGGGGATCAACACCTTGGTGAAGGTACGTGGAGAGGTGGACAGGCTGAAAGGCAGAACTCTGTACTGCCACTGGCAGTCGTGGTAACAGAAATGTAGCCACTTCCTGTGGGCTGGAAGGATGGGCATGTGCAGGTAAGCATCCTTTAGTTCCAGGGAGGCTAACCATGGCTTGGGGCATATGGATATGCAGATGGAGGAGACCGTTTCCATCTTGAATCGTTGGTACTTCAGGGACTTGTTCAGCCTCTTTAAGTCCAGTATCCCGCTGTGACCTCCCGTCTTCTTTTGAACCAAGAAGAAGATTGAATAGAGTCCCGTAGATCTTTCTGATGAAGGGACAGGTTCTATAGCTCGCAGGTCCAGAAGCCTCTGGATTTCTGCTAGCATCGCCGAATGTTTCTTGGAATTCTTGGACTGGGGAGAAGGCTGGAAGAATTCCCTGGGGTAATGAGCGAATTCTATGGAGTAGCCTTTTGTCACTGTGTCCCTTACCCATCAGTCAGATGTGGTTTTCTGCCACCTGGCTGAAAACAGCTGCAGCCTTCCCCCCCAGAGCGGTGGATTTGTGAACTACAGGGGATGAGGCATCAGGACTCATGCTTCTTGGATGGGGAAGGGCCCCTCCTGACGTGTGAAGGTTGTTGGTAGGACCTTGGTCGAAAACCTCTGCCTCTAGCCTGGGATGAGACGTTCCAGGGGTGGGAGGAGCCATATTCTCTAAGCTGTCCCGAAAAGGATCTGTTGAATGAGCGGAAGAAGGATTTAGCTGATTGGATCTGACTAAGAGAGGTCTTTCTCTCCTTGCTTGATGCCTGTTTGAGGGCTTTGTCAAGCGCCGAGCCAAAGAGTTTCCTTCCTTTGAATTGACTGTTCACCAGGAGATTTCTGGCACGCACATCCGCTCTCCAAGAACGGAGCCAGAGGCGCCTTCTGGCCACTACACTAGCTGCCATGCCTCTGGCCACCCAAACCATGGAGTCCAGAGAGGAGTCGACAAGGAAAGATTGAGCCATGGCTATATTCTCCGCCAGTTTGTCAGCTTCCTCCTCAGTGACTTCTTTATCTTTGCTAATATGAAACCATTTCATGATAGCTCTTGAGGCGTAGGAGACGGTAATTGCCATTCCCAGCAGATTGGAAAGGCACTTGAAGCTTCTCAAAAGCCCAGTTTCGACCCCTTTATCGGTAGGGTCCCTGAGTAGTACGTCCCCCTCAGAGAGGAACACGGATTGTCTTGCAAGAGAAGCTGCAGCAGCGTCAATTTTGGGGACCCCAAATATAGGGGAGCAGAATTTGTGGAAATCGTATCGCTCTACCTGGGGCCTGGGCAGTTTAACAGGCTTGGTAGGCTGCCTCCGTTGCTCCGTAATGAGCTTCTCGAATTTGTAGTCGAGCCTTGATACTCTGGAGGTGGTGCTCAGCCTGGGTAAGTAGCCCCTGTCAGACTCTGAAGACTCCGAGGACGAGACTGATTCTCTTTTCTTGTGCTGCTTTTGTTTAATGCAGAGCACTCTTTCTGCTCTGCTCAGCATTTTTTGGGCCTGTGGAAAGGGGAGTTTCCTGTCCCCGTCTTTAGAGGAGTGGAGAAGGACTTCCTCGGCTGTGGGGAGCTCCCTGTCCTCACCAGAGCATTGCATGTCCAGCTCCATCTCAGAGTCTGAGGGCCTGTGACTCGTCCTCTGGGTGCTGGCCTACTTCCTTCTGCGTTTGGCTGGGCGCGGGGAAGAAGAGACAGAGCTCTGAGTTTCCTCCCCGGAGGACTGGACCCGTTGCCTCCCATCCCCATCCGAGGAGGAGCCTAGCAAGGCATGAATCGAGGAGGATTTGTGAGGGGTCCGAGGGGTCCGGTGTTTGCCCTTGCTGGCCCGTTTGGACTGCCCCTTGAACCCATGGTGAGGGGAGCTGCTGTGAGAGGAGTGGGAAGTTCTCCTCCTTTTCCCTTTAGACCCAGCTGCTTTGCTCTGCAGCTCCATTAGGGTCCGCAGCATTTGCTGCAAGTCTGCTGCAAGTCGCTGCTGCAAGTACTGGGACCAGTGTTTAATATATTCATTAATGATCTGGAAAAGGGAGAAAAGAGTGAGTTGATCAAATTTGCAGATGACACAAAGTTATTCAAAGTAGTTAAAACCCGAATGGACCATGAAGAATTTCAGGAGGATCTTGTGATACTGGGTGACTAAATAGCAGATGAAATTTAATGTTGACAAGTGCAAAGTGATGTATAGAGGCAATAATAATCCAAACTATATGTGCACGATGTTGGGTTCTAAATTAGGGGCTACCATTTGGGAAAAGAATCTTGAAGTCATTGAAATCCTAAGCTCAAGGTGCGACAGCAGTGTAAAAAAAAAGAAAAGAAAAAAAAAGCAAGCAGAATGTTAGGAATTATTCAGAAACAGAGGGTCACTTCAGACATGACGGGTCCTTTGGTCCGCCATACTGAACCACGATCCGGGATCCGTTTCGGATCCCAGACAGGAATCTGCCTAGCCATCCTTTAGATGTGCCGGCAGATTCCTACAGGGAATCGGGGAGGGGATTTTTTTATTTTTTATTTATTTATAAATAAAAAGGGCAGCTCTTTACCAACTAAGAAGCCAGTGCCCAGTCGCTCACATTGAGGGCTGAGAGAAACCAGAACTTATGAACCTTGGTAGGGTAAGATGCTTATTTAGGAACTCAAACAGTATAGATCAGGAATGTGTTATGCTTACCTTTGATTTTTAGTAACCACTCTGTATCAACTATCTTGCTTATGTAATCAATAAACTTACTTATCTTTATGAAGAAGTGTCTGTGTCTAACATTGGAACACAAGTGAGCAACAAGAGCCCTCAAGCTCTTGCGAACCCAGAGAGTAAAGAGTCTGTAAACGGGAAGGATCGGGCCCTTGGGTGACTA
>QEPC01012948.1:2653337-2703200 GCA_003113815.1 Sphenodon punctatus | reverse complement strand
GCTGAAGCACCTCCTGAACGCCGCGTTAAAGCAAAGCCGCTGGAAGTGATGTTCTCCCCGTTGCCGGCGGCAGCCGCAGCTGGCGAAACAGGGCTTTGGAGTGGCGCATTCTGAAAGCCTGAAAATTGAAGTCTTAAGAACGCGCCGCTCCAAAACCCCGTGTCACCAGCCGCCGCCGGCGGCAACGGGGAGAACGTCACTTTCGGCGGCTTTGCTTTAACGCGGCGTTCAGGAGGCGCTTCAGCACCCCTCATTTAAAAGTGCCCTTAGTACTGTAGGTGGGAGGGTGCTATCCTAGTCCCTTGGTCAATCTGCAGTGCTGAGTTCCTATCCTGATTCACAAGCTCAATACAACTGACAGGGCTAGAAAAGATCACTTGCCAATTCCCAAGTTTTACTCACCTCTGGCAAACTGTTGAATGGGTTTTTACAGCCCTACTGATGATCAGGAGCTAGCAGAGGGTGAGCTACTGGAGTATTTTTAAAGAAGTAGGTAATGCATGCTGATGAGGAGGTAAGGAAATTATCTTATCAACTGTATTTTTTGTATTGATTTGGGGCTTTGGGTGGGGTTTATGCGGGGGCCAGAAAGGAAGTTACATTGATTAGAATGGGATATGATGAAGTTTAGGGGGAGTATGGCAAATCTTTTTTGATCTGTTTGAAGAAACTGGCAAGATATTTCATGGGGAGGGGGATTTAATAGGGAGGGACTTAAGGAGGAAGTTACACTTGCAGCTAAATTATGAAAGTTGTGGTTGTGGGCTCCAGTTACTGAAGGAAAGTAGAACTGTGTGGTTAGGAATATTGAAAAACAAAGTAGAGAAATTTGAGTGAAAAAATCTGCAGATAATAAGAGTGTTACCTTAGGTGTAAGGTGGTAAAGGAGCAGAAACAGAGGAACTGGAGTCACTTGTGGGTTTCAAAGAGAGAGAGAGGGGAAAAGAGCATAGTGGTGAAACTGACTTTGACTGACAAACTGAGGAGCTGGTGGAGTGGGAAAGAATGCAGCAAAAAGTCATAAATGTGAATGACTGGAGGGATTGTAACTCACAGGAGGACAAGATTCAAGGGTGAAAAGCAAGGGGAAAGTGAAGATGTGGTTTTTACTAGAGTAAATTAACTCTGAGATTGCTGCTATCCTGTAAGACAGAACCCAACTGAGCAGCAGGCTTGCATTTTCCCCCTGGTTCATTGTAATGTTTACCATTCTACCTGACTCTTGGATGCACTGTGGGGTCAGGTGGAATCACAGTGAATGCAACATGGTTGTGGATGAAATGACAGAAAACTAGACCAACTGATTATGACAGGTTGTGGCATGAAATATTGGATGATAAGTAAAAGGATCAAATGTAAACTTGCAAAGGAGAATGCTCTGGCCAAGGACATGACATTTTAAGTGGATTTAATATTTGGACATTGTTGAAGGGGTGAAGGAAACCTTGATTGAAGTGCTGTTTGGAAATCCCATTACTTTAGGCATGCTGTCTATTTTAAATTAATCAAGACTATTCAATTGAAGGGACAGATAGTGAAGTTTATTTGTGTTTCCTAAATTGAGTACTTCATATTTTCATAGCAAAATTGTTTCAGGTATGTTGGATATACTGAAGTATAGTCTTTTCTTGATATAAAGTTGATTACATTTGCTTACCTCACAGAAAGTGCAATTCTCCACCATTAAAGTAAATGGTAGCTGAGCCTCCTTCAGTGAATGGAGGATTGTGCCCAGAATACTGTACTTTCACCTCATTTCTCCATCCCTGCCACTATTTACACATAGAACATTTGTGACCCCTTGTAAATTTTTGTCACACATTGCTGAATGGAATTTCCACCTTTCTCCGTTAGCCTTCAGACTCCTAATATTCTGTCTTTGCAAATATAAACCATTGATACAAGTGCATTGTGTCTTGAAGTGAGAACCTGAATATACTCTTATAATATTGCTTGGTATTCAGGAGGGACTCAGTTAAGGGAAGGGATGATGTTTGTGACCGAAGGGTTTGTTGGTATATGCAACATCCATAAGTTAATGCCTGCTGCATTGAGAAGTAATTGACTATAGAGCCACCAGATGGCGCTACTAAGTTTATGTGTACATGGAAGGGAGACGGGGTTTTGCAGTTAAATTCCTTTGTGTAACCACTCCTTCTTCCCTTCTCTCTCATTGTCTCAGTCTCCATTTTATTTATTTATTTATTTATATGCCGCGCCCCCCATGCCTACGGCATCTCGGGACGGCTTCCAACATAGTCTAAAAACAATTTTTAAACATAAAACAAAATCTACAATATAATAATTAAAACAAATTTAAAACACCCCCCACAAAAATTAACCCACCCCCCACCCCATTTTGTCTTACTAGTAGTCGGATGTAACTAGGAATCTGTGCCTGGAAAGTCTTAAGTAAAGTTCTGTTTTTAAACCTTCAGCTGCATTTGTCCTTACTGATTGCGAATCAGTTATTGAATGAATTTATTACGGCTTTAAGCTTCCGCCATCGCCTTAAACAAACAAACAAACAAAGAAACTAACTAATAAATAATACACATAAATATAACATTACATAAATCCTAAATATATAAAACATCCACAATTAAAATTACATTACATTACTGAATAACCACTAAACACAATAAACAAACAATGTAGCAGAGCAACGAATCCAAATTTTTAAAAAAGGAATAATAATCAAACAAGTAATCAGCAAACAACGAAGTTTAACTACACCAAAGAGAGGTGGATCAATAATGGAATTTGCCGGAGAGTGCTCTCAGCCAATTTTAGAGGCCTTGGAGGGATATAAGGGGGGAGGGAGGCGATCCTTTAGATATGTAGGGCCCAGACTGTTTAGGGCTTTATAGGTCAAAACCAGCACCTTGAATTGTGCCCAGAACACTATTAGCAGCCAGTGTGGACTCTGGAGCACTGGTTTAATGTGCTCTTGGTGATCCAGCACAATCAGGAGGTGAGCTGCCTCGTTCCGTGCTAGTCGCAATCCCTGCATTAAGGGGTAGTGCTGGTGCTAAACAGTTGGAGGATTGTATTGTTCTTGTCTTAAATAAAGAACCTTGTTTATTTAAAAATTTCAGACCATGTTTTAGTGGTCTTTGAAACTTAACTCTGAAACCATGATGATCTTTATTAGTTAAGGCCAGCTTTCATCCTTTGCTTTAATGCATGAACATCCTATTGCTTATAATATTGGCACCATTTATCCTGTTTGTCTGAAATTTGGCAGAGAGGATCACTCACGAGGGTTACAGGTACAGTTTTTCTAAATTTCATGCAAATCGGATGGGGGAAAAGAATTACACGATTTGAAAATCGGAGTAAAAATTGGTTTTCCTGGGTGTTTCAGATCTTTTTGTATTTGCTTCAAAGTGTACTTAAATAAAACTTTTTGGGTGAGGTGTAGAGCTGTTAGAAAATTCAAGGGTGCCGTCTGGTCCTTCCTTCCTCCCCCTAAACCCATCATGTAGTTTTAAAGTTATAGGGTTTTGAATTTCCCATGTTAGCCAATGGGAGTGTAAATAATGTCTGATCGTGATGTCTGAAGAGGTCTGAATGGCTGAAAAAGCTGATTTTAAAGTTATTAGAAGCTAAGCGGTCTCATGCATAGAGGCTTTAGAAAATTCATTTGTGCACTGTAACTCAGCTTTTCATTTACAGTTTGAAAATGAACTGTATTTTTGATTTTATAAGGTTTTGAAGTCTCCATTTTATCCTGTGGATAGCATGCCAACTTTAATGCAGAGCACATTTCCCTCAGCTGACCAGCAGAGGCAACTGGAGGTTAGGAGGCAGCAGTGAAGATTGTGGCTGATCCCTGGGAGCTTGTGAGACAGGTTGTGAGGGGACGGGGAGGCGGTGGACTAGGAGCCTGGTGTGGGGGTGGGGAGACGTTGCAGGGGACTGTGCTAGGATGGGGTGGGGAGGCCTTGGGGGCCATGACTTTAAACTGGGATGCTCTCAGACGGCTTTGGGCAGTGTGTAGCCGAGTGGGGCCCTTCCCTGCCAGAGCACACCTCCGGCTGAGATGTGTGGGGGTGGGGGATTGACAGTGGGGGGCTGCTGTGTAGGGTGGGGCAGTGAGAGCGGGGGGCTACTGCATGTGCGGGGGTGGGCGAATGAGAATGAGGGGCTACTATATGTGTGTGGAGGGACAGAGTTAATGGTTGCTGTTCGGGAGAGAGTCGGGAAGATGAGAGTTGAGTGTCTAGGTCCTTCCCAGGACATTTAATCAGGATTTCAGGGTGTTGGTAGAGCTGTGTGGGGTGGGTGCTCACAGCTGAGACAGCAGGGGCTGCAGGCCAGGATTGTTACATTCCAGCACACAGTGGGGGATTCCAGAGAGCCAGTATGGTGTAATGGCTAGGTGTGCAGTACTTGGACCAGAAGGTAGGTGGGGACCCCAGTTCATGTCTCACCTTAGCCAGAAATTCACTGGTTGACCTTGAGCTAGCCACAATATTCCCTCAGCCTAACCTACCTCACAGGGCTGTTGTGAGGATTAAAAGTTGTGTTTATTAGTTATACGTAAAGCGCTTCGAGTGCAATGTCAGGGGTTTTTAAACAGGATTGAGACCTACAAATGCCTTTTTAATCAGTTGTATGACATTGCTATTTCATGATTCCCTGCTTAATTCACAGATCATGCAACCATATATCAGCCAGTTGTAGAGTTCCAGCATTGAGAGGGCGTCATCTAGGATTAATGGCATGCATTTTTTACTCAAATTTTACAATATCCAAACCCCTTTTTTTCTATTTTAAAGATCAGTTTTCACTCAGACTCTCATGGATTGCACCTCCTAATATCCCGGGGCATATTTGAATGTATTTAAATTCATTTTCGTAACATTTTTCTTCCTCACCCTTCAGATTTAAAAAAAACAATTCTGCATAAGCTACCAAAAAGCATAGAAAGCGAAAGAAGAATAAGAATAGGCTTCATTTGGTGCACTGTGGGTGCATTCTTCCATCATTAAAAACAATGGTGGCTAAACCCATTGACTTTAAAGAACAGGAGAAGAAGAAGAACATTCCAAAGAACAGAAGTAAACTGAAGTAACTATTTCAATTTAATTAAATTGAAGTAATTATTCCACTTCAGTAGCATTCAGGCAAACAGTGCAAACGGAAGTAGTACATAAGAATGTAAGACGTGTCATACTGCGTCAGATCAACGGTCCATTGAGCCCAGCATCCTGTCTGACGTTGGCCAATCTCAGTTGTTTGAGAGACGCAGGTCATACGGTTCCCTGTTGTTCACTCCCAGCTCCTGACAGTCAGAAGTTAAGTCTCCCAACTTACTTGGCTAATAGCCGTCAATGGACATATCCTCCAAGAACCTATCCTTTTTTTAAACCCAGCTATACTACTAGCCTTGATGATATCCTCTGGCAAAAAATTCCACAAGTGAATTGTGCGTTGAATGAAAAAATACTTTTTTTTATTTAAAAAAAATTTGCTGCTAGTTAATTTTATGGAGTATCCCCTAGTTCTAGTACTACTTGAGAGGGTAAATAACTGCTCCCTATTTGCTCGTTCCACACCATCATGATTTTATAAGCTTTTATCATATCCTCTCTCCAAGCTGAAGAGCCCTAACCAACCAAGCCTCTCTTTGTACGGAAGCCATTCCATACCCTTTATCATCTTTGTTGCCATTCTCTGTAACTTTTCTAGTTCAACTATATCTTTTTTGTGATGAGGCAACAAGAACACAATATTCAAGGTGTGGTCGCACCATAAATTTACAGAGGCATTCTAATACTGTCAGTTTCCCCCCAGCTGAGACATAATCATCACTGAACTACACTCGCTATCCTAACACAAATGAGCGTTCACATGAATAGTTACTTCAAAATACAAACAGAAAGGAGGTATGCAGTCCTGATTTTTCAGGAGTAAATACTTCTCTTCCTACCCCCAGATAACGTCGGAGGTAGGAATGCTTGTGAATGCTTCAGGAATAAAACAGAAGTAAGGCCCAACTACATCAAATTAACTCTTCTTCAAAATATAGCCTAAGTGTGAAATCGGTTCCATTGCCTCAAATCTGTCTATTTGTTGGAGTTGTATCCCACCTATCCCAAACCAGTGGCTGAGGGTGCAGTTTACAACAAAACTAAGTATACAATAATAAATACAATTAAAACTAATTAAAATACTCCCCAGACCTTAACCCATCTGTAGCCATCACTCACTGTCCACTTCCAGCTCCCCTCTCAGCCAGAAGACCCTCCTCCAACCCTACCCTCCCAAGTTTGTATTCCTTGCTCTTACTGGAGAGTATTGGCATTTTGTTACCTACCTTCCAATCCTACCCCCCACACACATACTGGTGGGTCGTGGTTTTCTTTCATTCCTCTCTCCCACCCCTCCAACCACAGGGTCCTCACTACTTCCAAGCTCTTCCACTCCCTCACAAAGGGACTGTGGTTTCTTCAAACCCTAGTCCCCTACTCTCACTTTTGGAAGCAGAGGCTAACCCCAAAATTATCCCATCCCAGAGGCTAACCCCAAAATTCCCTGTTTACATTAAAATCACAGTTACAGTATTTAATACCGGCCCCACTGCCCCACCTATGATATTCTACAGGGCAAATAAGAAACAAAACCAACCAGAAGGACTGAAAAATCAAGGCTGTCTAACAGTTGAAAATAAAACCCAACAACATATATAGCCTTGATTTTTCAGTCCTTGTGGTTGGCTTTATTTCTTACTTACTTCAGGACTGGTCTCTTTTTTGCCTTGTTCCAAAGGGCAAGACAAAAGACTGCCAACCTCCAGGATAGCTTGCAGGTTTTAATAGGCCTCGAAGCTGGTGGTTTTTTTTTTTTTTCTTACTGAAGCATCCACCAGGATGCCTGGCCTGGTCCGGTCCTTCCCTCCCGTCTCTTCCCATGAAAGCAGATCCCAGGGAAAAGTTGGTAATGTTCAGAGTCCACAGAGGGAGCATGCAGGGGCCCAGCAGCAGAAGAAGAGGAAGGAAAAGCAACTTCTTCTGTGGGCTGGCCTGAAGGTTTGAATGTGCCTGGAAACTAGAGGGGTCCTTTCCTCTTTCTGAGGCATATAGCAGGGTGCCTGGCCTGCTTCAAGTGTACACTGCACTCTCGCAAGCAAGAACTGATGGTTGCCGGCGCACTCCCCCAAGAAGACACGACACACACAAGTTGGGTTTAAAAAGGCCACACTCTTTTATTCAATCAAATCTCTGTCCGAATTGTAATGGAGGGGGGAATTCGCTCAAGTGAATTGGGTCCAGCACCCATAACGAGCTTATCACTATAACTCTGGGATTGGCCCAATATACCATTAGGTACCAATCCCTCTTAACTTTTTAAACGTCTCGCCTTCTCCCTATGGAATTCGTGAGAAGGGGACCAGGGCCCTTGGGCCTGGGAAGGAGAAGAGTGCCCTCAAGCCGGTGTCAGTACATGTTCCTACAGCCTTCGCGGTCACCTCTCCCAAGGGGTTAACTCCACCGCTTGCCATACCCTGCCATTGTGACTGAGCTCCCCTCATCACTTATGGAAATGCCCAATCCACGTTCAGAACCTACCTAACTCAGGTGCTGGACCCCTGCCACCTAGGGGCTGCCAGGTACTCCTGGACAGGCCCGATCCCCACCTCCTACACCATGTTCCCTAGCACATCCCTTAACTTCTCCTTTACCGCTTCCAAGTACCATTCATTCCCCGTGGGTGACAAATGGATGCCATCCAGTCTGTATAAGTCCGGCCTCCTGTGGATGATGACTTGATGTGGAATCGATACCTCGCCTACCACCCTCAGCCATTTTCCTATCTCCCTGTTGACTGTTTTCCTAGTTTTATCAATCTTGTATGGTGGCACCCCCGCACCCCAGGATATCCTTTCCACCCAGTCACTCCACAGGATGACTACCCCAGGGAACATGCACTTAATTGACCAAATGTCATTTCTGATATTCTTCAACATTTGGACCCCTTTTGTCTCAAGTAAGTCGTTCTCACCCAAATGGATCACTAATATGTCAGGCCCAGGCGCTTTATCTTTGCTCAAGGTAGGAATCAACTGACGCCAGCGCATGCCCCCTTGGCCCATCCACCTGATTTGGGCGTAGGCCGATAAGCCTAGCTGCGTCCCCCAATGGGAATTGTTCGCCGCCTTGCCAGCCCCGTCACACCAGGCTATGACCCACGATCCATACTTTAAACTTCGACTCAATGGGCTCACTAACTGTACTTGACTGCCCCGCTGCCGCCGACACTCTGGGACTCCTTCGTCTAATTCTGGGCTCCGAGTGTCGGCGCGATGCTACCCTGCTTGCTGTCCGCTCCGAACTGAGGAGACAAGTGGCGAGATTCCTTTTCCTGCACCGCCCCTTTTGGGCAGTGCACCAATCAAATGTGGGCTCAGCGCTTCTCCCAGCGAGGGTTGCCTGGCAACCCTGGCTGGGTCAATAGTTGATTCCCGCCATGCGGGTTTCTTCCTCCTGCTCTCCCATCTCTCCCCATCCACTGCAGCGCACCTTGCTGCTGTGGGGGGAGGTGGACTCACTGGCGGCAAATTTGGGGAGGGGGAAGGGTGGCGTGCGGTGACCACCCTTCCCTGTCAGCATTGTCATGCCCCCCGCTTTTCTGTCCCTATTGGGGGAAAAGGGGCGTGACAAATTGTCCTTCGCCGCTAGGGGCGGCAGTGAAGGGGCACTTCTCGGGTATTTTTAGTTTAGAGTTACATGTCTATATCTCATCTAATGTCTAGATCAGGGGTGGGGAAGCTTTTCTGTCCTGTGGGCCACCATGAATATTAGCACAGGCTCCGAGGGCCACATAGAGGTTGGGGGTGGGTAGGGGTGCTTAACGGGTTTATTCAAGAAAAGGAGGGCCCAGATCATGAATCTGTGCCATGGAACTGTCTCCTAGCCTTGTGTATATGCTCTCCTCTCTGCTCCATTATTATGAGCTGAGTTTTTCAGTGCTTGGGTGTAGAGAATGGATCCAAGGACCAGATCCAGGCTGTGGAAAGGGGCCACATAGAAATTTGCTGAGGGCCGCATTTGGCCCCCGGGCCTGAGGTTCCCCACCCCTGGTCTAGATAGTAATTCAAAAAGATAATTTGCCAGCTGGGGAGGGTGGTGGAAACCTATTTTAAGATATTTATTTATTTATTTATTAGGATTCGTATCCGTCCTTACCCCAAGGGCTCAGGGCAGGTTACAAAAAATAACCAAAAAGCGATATACATAACCCTTCCTCCCCCCCTCTGCCAATACAGCTACCTAAAGCCTATCCCCTCCCACCAAATGCCAGCCAAATAGGATGGTTTAACACTGTCTCTGAAAGATGCTTGGGCTTTAGCGAATTTTCAAGGGAAGGGAGTTCCAGAGCTATGGGGCAGCCACTGACAGAGCCTCACTGCAGACCTCGACTGTACACATTTGGTGCCATGATGGAATAAGCAGAATGCTGTTCAGCTGATCTTGGGAATCGTGATGGAATATAGGGGGTTAGGTGGTCTTTTCAGATATGTTGGGCCCAAGCCACTTTAGGGCTTTGTTAGGTCAAAACCAGCATTTTGAATTGTGCCTGGAAAGTTATGCAATCTGATAGACCCTCCAGATGCAGCGATGAATCCAGAAGCACCCCAAGGCTGCAGACCTGAGTGACCAAAGGAGGCTGAACTCTGTCAGTGACAGGCATCGCTATTCCCCACAGCATTTGTTTCTGGTACTAGTTAGTAGTACCTACTGCCTCAGTAGTAGTAATGTCAGTCTTTTTGGTTGTGTTTGGTAGTGGAGTGCATAATGATAGTGTGCTGCAACTGTAAGCATGATGGAAATTATTTGAAGGTGGAGTTGAGTCCGTCTCTCTGGATTTCCTTATTTTTATACTTGAAGTTAAGTCCTTCTTTCTGGATTTTCTTATTTTTATGGAATAAAATCACTCTCAATTTTTTTGGTGAAATTTAATTTAGGCAGAGTAGAAAGCCTCAATTTTTCTCTGCCAGCCTATGAAGATTGTGAAAAAGAAAGCTTACAAGGGTTTGGGCTTCTTTTTTTTGGTTAAACATTATCTCAATCTGCTTCCAACAGAAGAATTGGGTACAGTCTTGCCATAAAGTACATAAAAACAATGGATGTCTCTGCACATTACATTAACCCTGGGGGAAATTAACCCCCTGGTAGTAATCGTGAAGTCATCCTGGAACGGAGCAGTTTGAACAAATATTCATACTGCTCTGTGTTTATGCTGCCAATCTATAAATTCTTCTCATCTGGGGGAGTACTTTGGGTGGCAAAACAAACATACGGGTCTATCCCTTGTCCATTTTGACTGACCAGTTGCCTTAAATACTTAAAAACAACAACCCCAAAACCCTGCTGTCCCCCCAAAAAGGGAACCCTGGGATATTATGCCTTGCCAATTTCTCTCCCCCGCAGCATGTCAGTTCCCCCCCCCCCCCAAATCTCCTGGCCGCATTTCCAATGCAGCCTTTGCTGAGATTTTTCAGTCAGACACATTGCTGGCACTATATAAATACGTAATTATTAATAATAACTTAAGAGCCCTTTTTCTATTCATATGACAAGGTGATGACATTGGACAGACATTAATTGTGCACTGTGTTATTGGCTACACTGCACGTTTCCTCAGGAGTTTGCCAGTTATGTTCTGGGTGGCAAATCCATGTTTACACCATGTCAAAACCAATGTTTGAAGTGAACAAATATAGCGGGGGGCCCCCATGTTAGGTGGTTGGAGTGGCGACATGTTGCAGAGATGCTGTGTGTAGCTTCTGTGCATAAAAAGGTAAAAGAGTATACATGACTCAATACTGAAATTCCCAACCTGTTTGGGATGCCGTACTCTGGTGAGAGATGGGACACACCCATATTTGTGAGTTGTTGGGCCCCTTGTCATGAATATGTGACCTATATAATTTATTATTATGCTGAGCCTATTTTCTTTACATGAAATTACTACTCAGTACAGATCCTTGATGTCTATATGACAACACTTGGCCAGCAGAGAGCAGTGAAGTTTTTAATACCACCAGATTAGGAAGGAGTTAATCATCTCTCTGAATTTATCACAAGTCCTGTGATTCTGGTTTGTTTTTTTAAAAAAAACAACCCATAAAACTGTATAGTAAGACGCATGATAAAAAAAAGTGAGACTTTCAGCTTTCTTTTCTTTAAGTAAGCTTTTATCCCTCATGGTTGTAAAGAGCGTGTGATAGAAATAAGTCTTAAGGAACCAAAACAAAACACGAGAAAAAAATCCTCCTCTCCCCCCCTCCACTTTTATTATTTGTATAAAAATCTCATTCTTTTAATGACAGTCTCATAAGTTTTGAACCTTTGGGATTGACTGCCTTGGAAAGCATGATCTGGACCATTGAACTATGACACTTCTTCAGCACCCCTTCTCCCAGGCATTGCCCCAAAAGGAAATGGGAAAAGCACCATTAGTTGCTGATCTGTCATGGGTAAATACCTTAAAACATTAATTTTAGTCCTTCCTCTTTAGTCTTGTATTGTTTCTGATCCAGTAGAAGTATTTATTTATTTATGTGATAGAAGTTGTTGAACCTGTGATCAATACAGGCAAGAAAAGCTGTATGTAGAAGGTGATTTTTAAAAATGTCTAGAGTGTCGTATTTGCTAAGGTGATGGTTAAGCCTTTCTGCACTGATTACATTTTTGTTCTGTATAAAAACAACTTCTCTAGGCAACTGGATCAAGTATATTCTAGTCACAGGAGATTAGAAGCCTGAAGCATAATGTCAGAAATTTATACTAGCTGTGCAAAGCAGTGAATTTTTGGGATTGGTACAGCATGTAGAGCAGCCAGAGTCTTGAGAGGAAAGACAGACATTAAATCTTCTGTTGTCTGCTTTGTTACAATCAGCACAATCTTTTAAGAACCTACTCTATTAACTAATTCCCTTGACTGCTAGTTAGAGACGGCATATTTTTCCTTAGCCAGCCCCCCCGCCCCCCAGTCCAGTAATACCCGTCCTAATTCATTGTAAAAGAAATATTTGGCTGTCTAATTTTCAGACTTCTTTTGGCCTGAAATATAAGGAAAAATGCACTTAGTTGTAGAGATGAATAAGGGAAATAAGATGTGTCATGGTTACCCAGCTGATTTTTTCCTGTTTCTTATTAGTGTTGGGTTCAGTAATTAGTAGAAAGCTGGAGTGATGCCTGCATTTCTAAAATGAACTCTCTGTAGTGTGCTCGCTCCCCCCCCCCTTTCTTTGGTACCACCCCTTCCATGCACCCTTTCGCCAGCAGCAAGACAGCTGTGTTTGATCATAAACCACTTACAACTCCAGGCTCACTAGAAGGGGAAACTTTAGTGTGAATAACAGCGTCGGTTTGTGTCCTCCCCCCCCCTGCTCTACGATCTTACCAGCACTCTGATTATATCCTTGCTGTGAATTCACACAAAGCTCACCAAATAGTTCCCAGTACATTGAACTCCTCTGGGAGATGCTCTCAAATCTAGCTGGGAGAAAGGGCAATGTAAAACTAGAGGCAGAGCTGAAGCACAGATTTCACACAGACTTGGGCAATTTTAGTATCCAGGAGATCGTTACTGGCTGTCTGCATTCTCTCTGACAGCGCGCTCTGCAACGTTAATGAGTCGACTCTTGCAGCAATGGATTGTTGGTGAAATGAAAACCAGTTTGGCTCTTTTAGGAGATCTTGCATCATTAATTTAGTCTCTATAAATGTTGGGTGAAAATGGCTGTCTAGAGCAAAATGTGCAAGACAGAAAAAGCTTGGAGAAGAAAGGGGTGTTGAATCTACTGAGCCAAGATTTGGAAGCATTAAAATCCGCAGAAGCGGTCAAGCCCTGAAAAGTCTAATAATGAATTCTGGAGTTGCCATGAAATATGGAAATGAGTCCTCTGCGGAGCTGAGCGAGGTAAGCCGTTTCAGTGTCCTTGTTTTTCCACACATTGGTTTTTAAAAAAAAATACTTATTGCTCCTCTTTTAGGCTTTACGTTTGCACACAGTGTAATTAAAGATTAATAGAATCTGTATATCTTGTTCTTACTTGTAGTGCTAGTCAGGATATGACCTGAACTTGCTTTCTTTTTAGGCAGAAATAAGTGGCAAAAGGCAAATGGTTATAACAGTGCAGAGACATTTTTGTCTGTCGTCCTGCAGCAAGGATTCCCCCACCTCCCAAGTGCTGCATTTATACACAGCATTCCTTTTTGCACTAGGTAAAATACACAAAGCTCCCAATGGAGATTAAGCAGATGGTAACTAATTTAGAGTGGAAAATGGAAAACAAACAACATTATTAAGCCAACAACTTCAGTAGACTTGCCTGATGTTAAGTCATGGTAATATTGTTTGATTAGAGTAGATGAATATTATTTTAGTTGGGGAAGGGAGAAGAAATGAGCCTTGGGAGGTTTTTCCTTTTGCAGTTCATGCTAGGAACTGTTTTCTTTACTCTTGCAGGTATGTTTTTCTTTCTGTTCTCTTACAGCATTATGTTTTTAAAACTGGTCTGAATTTAAAGCTGTATTAAATACTGTGACAATAAGTAAGTTTTTCAAAACAGCATGTTGTGATGGTTACAGAAATGACTTGGGTACATCATTTTACTATATTTGGAATGCATGCAAATTGCTAATATTAGTCACAACATCCAGCCCACAACATCATATTAGGATTAAAATATGTTTTATTATAATTCATAAGTATGCTATCTTTTAAAAGTTATTTTTGATATGCATGTAATATACCATGTAATTTATTTTGTAGTGTCTCATGAGAAGTGTCAGAAATAGCTTGCACAAGAAAGTAAACTAAAGAGTAAAGATTTTATAGTTAGTTTAAAAAAAAAAAAAAAAGACACCATGATGACACGGAGCTCAAATGTAAAAGCAGCAAAGAAAAAAAAAGGCATTCTGTCAGACTAGGGCACAGGAAGAGTGTGTCAGTTCAGTGTCATGGTGTCAGATCCAGTTCAGTATTTTATTTTAAATTTCCTTCCATTAAAGAAGTCCTATATATTTGTTAAAATATTGAGTTTCTTTTAGTAAGCTATGTAGTGTTAAAAACTAAGATCTTGTCTACTCAGGATAAATGTTACAGATGCCTGAGCATTTTCCTTAAGCGTAGGAGTTTGCTCCAACATCCTTGGCCAAAACTATCCTCCCCCTGCAGCCGTTGTTATGCAGTATGCTCGCTGTGTGTTGATCGTTTCCTGCCTTCCATCTCAGGCCGCTTTTTTACGAGGCGCTGAAAAGCGCCTCCTGAGTCCCGCGTTGAGAGAAAAGCCGCGCGAGGCGTGTTTACATGCTGCCCGTGCTGCCGGAAGTGACGTGCTCCCTGTTGTTAGCAGCACCTCCTATAAAAGCGGCCTCAGATGTGTGCATGTGTGTGTATGAGAGAGTGAGTTGCTATAAGATGAAAAGCATTATAACAGTTATCTTAAAATCATATTTTACTTTGCTTTGGTGCAGCAGCAGCTTGAATAGCACTTCACATCCAGTTTTGAAGTTGTATTTAAAGTAACTTCAAATTCCTTTTAATACACATTTTTATATTTGTTCTAAAATTGGACTTTTCAGAGCAGGGTAGTGGATCACTGTGGGAGGAAGATGCTAGGATCTACAACAGAAAACATTTAACAGTAGTTATGGTACTACTTGGAATACTGTTAGTTACAAATCCATTTTACTCAATCATCAGACAGAACTTTAACTCACCTACCATAAGATCAGTGCTTGGTTTGTTTAAAAATAAAAATAAAAAATGTGGTGCCTCCGGTCTTACCCAAAAGCTCCACACACACACCCCATTCCCTTCGCACCACCACACTAGAAGTGCAGCCCCTTCTCGTTGACCCTAACAAGGGTGGGGGGAGTATTTGGAGAACTGGTGGAGTTGCTGCCATTGTCCCTGCCAGCCCAAGCTACACTCCTTTTGTGCCAGTCCTGCCTCAAGGCCAGATTAAGGATGAAAACAGACCAGACAGTAACTCATATTATCCCACTCCAGCTGGGTGACCACCTGCCCATCTATTAATTGACCACCAGATGTTCACCCACACCTGCAACCTTCCCACCCTGCGGCTCCCACTCGTGGTGTCCCAGTGAATGTGGAGCCCACTGTGTGGGTGAATGCTGGCTGATGCAAGCGAATATGTACCCACGTGGTTGCCTCATGTCTGTTAGGGTATGTGTACGTTCTCTGTGTGTACAGGTCAGCCAGAACCATAGAGTCCCAAGTGGAGCGCCTAGAGCAGTCTGGGGAGCCCCTGAGTCTGAGACCACTTTCAGTCAATCCCCCACCTCGCCCCCCGGTGCATATTCTGGCTGCGGGGGAGAATGCGCAGCCAGGATACGCACGGGAATGAGTTGGTCTGAAAGACTCCACCCATCCCGGCGTGGCTTTGCTGGCAGACAAGCGCAGGGATGCAGAGCAGGAAATCCAGCTCTGCATCCCTGCGGGTGTCTGCCAGCAAGTTGCATGGGGGAGGGGTGACTTTCAGACCAGCCAATCCCCACGCGTATCCTGGCTGCGCATTCCTACCCCCCACCCCCCGCAGCCAGAATACGTGTGACGGGAACGTCTGAAAGTGACCTCAATGATGGTGAGGGTGGAGCGTGGCAGGGAGGAACGCCTGCCCATCGCATGGAACCTGTGAATGGCGGCTATATGCAGGCTCCACAGAGTGACCACAGACTCCACTGGGCTAATCTCGCCTCTGTTAACACCCTACATTTAACAGAGGTGAGAATGATGTGAGAACTGGAAAATTTTCTGATGCAGAATTTTCAGTTCCCTAAATCAATTGGAATTTGATTTATTATGTTTATTTGACTTATACTTAGTAAACAAAACTCAAAAAATACACTGTTAATTTTATGTGGTGCATAAATATCTCAGAAGTTTTTACAATAGCCAAAAGTAGTTAGACTGAAATATTTAATTAGGAAAAAAGTTATAATTATATTACTAAATAATTTTTTGAAACAATACAGCATAGCAGAACTTTTCCTTCCCACATCACTGGTAGGGGGTGGGGCAGACAGCTGATCAGCTCTTTGATGGTAAAACACTCTTGACACTGAACAGTTGAGGGGAGTAAGCAACAGCACTCTGCCCTCCCACCTACAGCAGTATCCGCCTAAATCCTGGCTGTGAAGAGACCAGGCCAGGAACTGACGCTCTGGTGCTGCCCATTAGCTTTCTGGTGGTGAGAGTGTTTTAGTAGCATCAACCTTGCCTGGCTCCTATCAAATTTAATCTGGGCCTGGGTGGGGGCCAGCAAAGAACAGCAGCAGCAGGGCCTTGGAGAGATGCCAGGGCTGCACCTTGGCATGAAATCGGTGCTGGGGTAGAGCCCTGGCAAGCCCCAACACAAATTAAGTCCTCCTTAGGATATTTCCTTTTGCCTCAGGAGTGTGTTGAATGGTTTGCGCTAAGAATTTAACGTAGGAGACCTCCCATGTAGGAGTATCACTATCTAGAGTATTCGATGATCATTTGCTCTGAAATATTTTCTTTAAGCTATACTGGGGAGAGATTGTTTTATCCGTTTGGTAGCAGTTATTTACTGGAATGCTTCTAAAGTTTAGCGACCCATATCGATTCTTTCCATT
Organism: Sphenodon punctatus; assembly: GCA_003113815.1. Classification (NCBI taxonomy): domain Eukaryota; kingdom Metazoa; phylum Chordata; class Lepidosauria; order Sphenodontia; family Sphenodontidae; genus Sphenodon; species Sphenodon punctatus. The sequence continues at coordinate 2,686,560 of QEPC01012948.1, read as the reverse complement.
AATGAAGACTTGCTCTCTGTTGCCAGCCTTTCTTTCTATGTGTGATTGATCAATTTATGGGTTTTTTTACTTTGCTTTATGTCCCATTTTTGCCTTTTCTGTTTGTTATTCCTGTCTCTCTCTCTTCTGGCTTTCTCCGCTCCTTATAGCTGGGGATTGCTTATTTTTGGCCACCGGGAGACAGTAATGCCACAATCATTAAAGGAAACAGGAGGAACGGCCTGTGGTGGGAATTTTACTAGGATTATGTAATCCTACTGTCTTACTTTCTGCAACTATATGCCAAGTGGCCTTGCGTCCCAATCATGTGGTTTGTTGCCCAGTACATGTTGGGTGGGCTGCAAACATGACAATGTCAGTACTGCCTGGCAATCTATCGCATACTTAACTGGGAAGCCCTTATCTCTACATGTCAATGTGTAAAGTTCAAGCCATGAAATTGCCAAAATTAATAAACTACTGTGAATTGTATAGTCAGGTAGTATAAATATCAGATACATCAATCAAGGCAGAAGGCAAAAAATAGTACAGTATACTCAGTTTACAGGGGGTCTTTTATGAGATTCATGTCTGTATCTAGGAGGAAAAAATAATTACGTTTGTGTGTACAAAATACATAGTTTGCTTTTTTCTTTAAACAAAGTTAATGTTGAAGTGGTGGGGGTGTGTGTGTGTGGTCAATTTCCATGGCAGAAAATCAGTCGCCTTCCCACCATAAAAGCATAACTCACTCCACCAGGCAGAAAGTCAATATTAGTGAACATCTTTAAGGTTAAGAGCATAAGTAGTGCTACTGCCATAACGGGTCAGACCAATGGTCTGTTGAGCCCAGCACCTGTCTTCGACAGTGGCCAATCGCCGTCGCTTGGAAGAAGTACCCAACAGGTCACCATTCCCTGTTGTTCATTCCCAGCCCCCGACAGTAAGAGGTTACATTCCTCAAACCTACCTAGCTAACAGCTGCTAATGGACCTATCCTTCAGAAATGTGTCCAACCCTTTCTTATACCCAACCTATACTACTGTCCCTGTCTCTTATACACATCTAGATGTGTATAAGAGACAGTCCATACCCATTATCATTTTTGTTTCCCTGTTCTATTTTGACTATATCTTTTTTGTAATATGGTGACCAGAGCGGCACACACTATTCAACGTGCGGTCACACTGTGGATTTATATAATGGCATTGTGATATTTTGAGTTTATTCTCTATCCCTTTATGAATAATTCTTATCGTTCTGTTTGCTTTTTTGATGGCCTCTGCACACTGAGCTGAGGATTTCAATGCATTGTCCACAGTGACTCCAAAGTCCTTTTCCTGAGTGACAACTGCTAATTTAGAACCCAGCATTGTGTACATATCGGCCCTTTTCACCCTTAACCAAAAGGGCAGTGAAGTCAGTTTGGCCGCAGATGCACAATATGGAGCAGGGAGGACACTGCAGCGAGGGAGCCTGCCTGAGTCCCCACAGCAGCGACAGTGCTTCAGGGCCCTGGGGGATGGGGGTGAGGGGAAATCCGAATTCTAACTCCAGACTGCCTTCCCTTTTCCAAAATGGGGGTGATGTTGTTGGTGCCATTTTGAAAATGACGCGTATGCTCAGAATGTTCCGATGGCCATTTTGTGCATGCACAGTTTTAAAAAAATTAGTTTAAAAGTTTTTAATTACTTTAAATACATAAATTTTCAAAAAATGAAATGAAAAAGAAATGAAACTGAATTCCCTCCGATGGATCACAGTCACTAGTAACTACATGGCACAGAGTATTTAAAGAAAACCTGTCCTATTAGTCACTCTTATTGGTGTTGACTGCTATTGCCACCCATCAGAATGTAGGACAGGCTGTTATCCTCCCTCTTCATAAGTAATAAAGGTTTAAGCAGGCTGGGTTGTAGTAGCTTCTCATACTTTTGTGAAAGAATATTTAGAGCACACTCACTTTGAGGCTTGATTAGTGGAGAGGTGTCTTATAGCTAGTATTAATCACCATTCACCTTCTTTTATTTTTAATTATTTGATCCCATAAACCTCTCTGTATGAATAAGCAGTGTATTTTAAAACCTAACACCATGACTTGTACTGAAGCAGTTTATTACTGGCAGCCACCTCAAGGCAGAGACATTCTGTAAAATTAAGATAGTTTAACCCAGTTTCTCACGATGTTTAAAAGTGGATGATACAAGGTTGCCTGGCCCTTTTAAAGTGACATTGGGGCTCAGCTCCACCCTCTACTGGGATTAGCTGCTTCTCCAGGTGAAGCCCATGAGTTTCAAATGGGTCAAATGGCCACATTCACTTGACAGCAATCTGTGAGTAACACTTCCTTAAACAGGGAGGTGGGTTAGGCATTTCAAGACACTAATCGAGAAACAATCTTAAGGAAAAGTATACTTTCCTAATCCGAGAGAAAGCCTCAGAGGAACTGGCACTGACCTGGAGGAGAGGGTGCTGAGTGATTGACTCTTAGATAAGAGGGAAACAAGCACCCTTCCTATCAGGGAAGTGATAGAAAAGCAATGAAGTAGTTAAGATGACCTTTTATTGTACCAACTTCTGCTGGTGAGTGTGTGCAAGCCTTTGAGCTACACAGAGACCACTGCTTTGTCTCCATCTCTCTCAGATTTTGGACAAATGTGGTAATCACACCTCTAAAGTAGGAAGAACTTTGTAAATGTAGGGCAATGGAACAAGTTGCCTTGGGAAGGCACAAGGTGTGGAATCTCCTTCATTGGAGGTTTTAAAGAAACAGATGGATAAACATCAGTCAGGGATGGTTTGGGGTGTGGTTTGGAATAAATGACCCTTGAAGTCTCTTAAAGTGGTATAATTCGGTTTACCGTTTGAGAATGTTTCACAGTTGTATGTTGCATTTTAAAAAAACATGCAATTTGGCCATCCTGAGAATTAGACTGTTAGGGTTCAGCAGGCACACAACTGATATCGTGTTGCTGCAGACTGGGTTCATCATTTTAAATGTGGTTTGCTTGTTTAATGTGACTAGTAACTGTTTCCATTTGCCGTTTCCTCTAAAAGCTGCAGAGAGGGTATAATTTCTCTTATGGCATATTTTTTCCTAAGAAAAGCAAATTGGAAAATATCCCTAACCTCAGGTGCATAACTTCTTACTCCCCACCCCCGGCCTCTCATTATCTTTACTTAAATCCTAGCTTTTCAGAAAACGAATGTTGCTGCTTGATTTTGGATTCAGTTGTTATTTCTTAACATTTTAGACTGCCTGGAATAAACTGTATTTATCACACTCCTTTTAAAAAATCAGAGAGAGAGGCCCTTTTTACACAAAATGCCCCCACGCAATGCACACGTGGGTTCCTGTGTGGGCATGCAAGGGGGAGTCCCATGTATACACCACAGTAGGTGTGCAGGGATGCACGTGCGCTTCTGCAGAAGACCCATCTCCAACCGGCAAAAACAGCGGTTGCTCCGTGCGTGGGGGATGGGTGGAGATGGGTGTGTGCCCATGTAACTCTCCCCCAAACGCTGCCCCTGCACCATGATGCACACCCATCCCCCCCACCACCACACACACGCTGCAGCCTGTTTAAAATGGGCCATAATTTACCAAAGTGATGGACAGATTCCTTTTACAGAATTGAAGGGTAGGTAGGTAGGTAGATTTTTATTATGTATGGCCGTTGGCCTTTACAAATATATTAAAGGTTAAGCAGATAAGTACAAACTCAAGCACAGACTCAAACATAAACAAGTACAAACTAAAATCACTAAAACAATCGACAAACACCAAACAAATCTCACAAAATACATATCATAGCCCCTGTTAACATTTAACATCCTCAAGCATGTCATGGCACCCCTTAACCAAAATCCATAACAGAGTCAGAGAAACTTAAAAGCTGGATTATTATGGAGCCACGCTAGTGGCTCCATTAGTTAAGGCGAAGCTAACGTTCTTCATTGAGAGTTCCATTGATTTCAATGGGAGTTTTCGGGGCAATTTCCTCTGACTTGCAACCGGATTGACAGGGTTTTCTCTTTGATCTTCTTAGTAAGAGAGTCTGGTTGCATACAGAAGTCAGGAAATGGTCAGGGTATGTGCTTCTCATTTCACATTGTGAATTGGAGTAGTGGAAGATGTTTATTTTATTTATTTTATGTTTTATTTAAGTGTGTGTAGCTCCCCCCCACCTTTGGGGACTAGCAAGTGCTTAGCCTGCACTTGCAGCGAGACCGCCACTAGGGGGTAGAAGAGAACAACTGAGTGAGTTGCAGGGCGGGAGGGAGAAGAAAGGGAGACAAGATGGCTGCCTGAGGAGAGGGAGCAGGCCTGGCAGAAGAAACAGGTGTGCTAAATCAGCAGCACAAAGCAGAGCTGCGATCAGAGGCTGCCTGAAGGGGAGCAAGGCCAGAGAGAGAGGAGGGGAGTTGGAGCTGCCAAGGAATCCGGGGCAGTCAGAAGAGACCTGAGCCCTCACCGAAGCTACCAGTGAAGGAAGTGTGAAGGCTCCAGCGAGCTGCCAGCTTACTGACAAAANAGGCGCAGTGCAGGATCCGCCAACTTCCCTCCGCTGGTATGGAAAAAGCCTATAATAGAGTTTGAGGTTCTCTGGGCCTGCAATTTAGCTGCCTCAACATGAGCGGTCCACCGGCAGGAGGAGGAAAACAGCACCCCTAGATATTTATAGACTCGGACATGCTCAATGGGGGTATCATCAACTAGCCATCTATACTGGCGACGAGAGTGGCCCGCAACCATTACTTTGGTCTTACTGTAATTGATACTCAGATTTTCCTGCTTACAGTCTGTTGCAAATCTGCTCATACTACGGCGAAGGCCAGCCTGGGAAATTGAAAGCAAAACGGTGTCATCTGCATATAACAAGATGGGAAGCCTCCGCACACCAAGTTTGGGTGCGTGCAAATTGTTTTCTAACATAAACGGAATCAAATAGTTGACATAAAAACTAAACAATGAGGGGCTAAGATACAGCCCTGGCGGACTCCCGTACAAAGTGGGATATTGTTGGGAACAAGAGTATTCCTAGTTGGGCGCACCTGCAAAATATTGCCCTGGTGAAGCTTGATTATCAAAAATAGCAGGCGTCCATAAATGGAAGACCCACTAAGTTTCAACCAGAGGTGCTCTCTATCAACTGTATCAAACGCTGCTCTAAGATCTACAAAGCAGCAAAATAATGAGGCCTTCTGGGATGATACATAAGATGATACATACTTAAGAACATAGACATGGTCAGAGTGGATTGGCCCGCCCTCAGGGTAAATAATCTGATTTGCATCCAACCAGGACTGAAACTTAACAAGGAGATATTTTGCGTACAGCTTCCCAATAATAGAGAACAAACTGATTGGTCTGTAATTAGCAGGGTCACTCAAATCGCCTTTTTTATAGATCGGAACCACCAAGCTCTTGGTCCACACTTTGGGAGTAGAACCAGTTAAATTAATTGATGTAAAGAGTGGGGCCAACAGAGCGACCCACCAGTTCACATCATACTTTAACAATTCCGATGGAATATGGTCCACTCCAGGGGCCTTATCACTCTTCAAACTTACAATAAGTTCGCCAAGTTCCTCGGGGGCTACTGGTTGCCACTCCTGAAACCTATTGTGGGGATGGAGGACAATATCCCCCAACAGGTCATTAGCCCTAGCACAGGACCTTGAAATGGGATTGCCAACTTTCTGCAGTGGGAAAGTCTCTTTTGGCCGACAGGTCCCCCAGCTTAATTCTTGCCATTAGGGACCAAAACCAGGCAGAATCATTGCTCAAGGCAGCCTGATGTAATTGGTGCCATTTCTGTCTTTGGAATTGAAGTCTCTTATCTCTTATAAGTGCCCTGTACGTCCTCCTTTAGTTAGAAACTAGGCGCCTATTGGTCTCTGAAGGGCAACTGTATAGATTCTTAGAGGCCCGCCGAAGAAGCCTGCGCTCTTTAATACAAATTCCATCAAACCACTGAGGGGGAGAGGGGCCGCTTGACCGATATGTCTTCTCAGCCACCAACAACGGGGTAAACATTGAGATCAAGCTTTCAAAAGCTTCCACCGAACCCTCGCCAATAGCCCGAGTTTGCTCGTACAAAAACTGAGCTGTTTTAGAGGAGGCTAGGGCCGAAAAGGCATTCCCCAGTTCCGCGGACCACCTTCTTTGAACTGGGCAGGATAGCAGAACATCCTGATTCTGCGAAAACATCAAAACCTGAGGGTCCGATAAGGCACCCCGGAGGTCTCGCAGGAGTAGAACTAGTGGTGAATGTTCTGTTTCAACTGCCCTTAAGACCTTCAGTTCCAAAGTATTAAACAAATAGCTGGTTGAAAGTAACATGTAATCAATCACACTAGAGCCCAAACCTGAATAATATGTAAAATTACCCTCGAGATCACCTGGAAGAAGCCAATTCAGCACTACTATATCTAGTGAGTCTTGAAGTTGTACCATCCTAAACGCCCTGCTACTTTTCACTTTATCCCTGGAGACACGGATGTTATTAAGGGGGAGGTATTATTGATTCCTCCGATTCCAGAGATTCAAGGCCCTCGGCAGGATTTCCAGTGTGTATATTAGTATCCCCTCCTAGGATCAAAAAAGCCCCCGGGAATTTAAGATACGCTTCCTGGATGGTAGATATAACAAAAGGCCAGATGTCATCAGTATAATATGGAGAGGTGACAGGAGGAACATAAATATTGGCTAAGAGAATTTCCCAATCCATGCGGCAGTATACAATGCCATAAGGCAAAGTATGATTCGAAAGTCCCTAACAATGAAAGGATAGGGTTCAAAGATTCTCTGATAAGAAGCGCCAAGCCCCCACTCGCCCACCCCCTATGATACATCGCAATAGCATTTAGGCTGGTAACAATAAAACCTTGACAATTAATTACCCCTCTGACCCAGGTCTCCTGAAATAGGAGGATGTCATTATTACTTAAAAGGAAGTGGAGGTCTGGATCCCGCAACCGCTGGTTCCAACCCGCTATGTTCCAGCTCACTACTTTGAGATACCCACTTCCTATCCGCTCGGGTCAATCGGGAGAGCAAAAGGTGTCAGAGTCAGAGTTTGATCCACTCGGCTGTGGTATACCACACGTCTGGTTTTCATCAGACCGACCCCTCAGAGCCTCGGTTGGGGATGCCGCCGGCAATACTAAGGCTCCCCCCCCAATGCCTCTCAAATCATTGCGGGGTGGGGATAAATTTAATTCTAAAGATTCTCCCCCCTGCGGAGAAACAATCTCCCTCCGAGGAACCCCATCAAGAGAATTAACTAGATGTAAACTTGACAGAGTTCCGAAAGCCCTGGAACAGTCTGGTGCTACAAGTTTACAAGGCTCAGGCAAACAATTCCCCTGAGCAGAATTAAACACAGACTTGGAAAGATTGGCAAGAGCACATGTACCTACAACAGTAGGGGGGCAACACTCCAGACCCAACACCAGGTCCTGGTTTGCCCTACCCTCCTCCAGCTGGATATAAAGTTTTTCCAACTGTAAAATAGCAGCTTTTGGATCCAAGAGCAGCTCCGGCCTTGTGGCCCGCAGGGCTCGATCTTCCCCCCTTGCAGTACAAAGAGGCTGTGTCCGTGCTATACCATTTTCAACCTCCATAGCTATTTCATTTGTTAGATCAATAAGGTTAGCTGGAATAGTTGGAGACATCTTGCCCTTGCCCTGAACAATTTGAGGCCCTATAATCTGGCTGCTTCTTTGTTTTGGAGCTTTCCCCTTAGGGGAGAGACCAGATCCTTCAGGGATCTGGTTCTCATTGTGGGGATTTGAATCTTTAGACTTAGAGCTAAACGCTCTAGATATAAATACATTTGCAGCCCTTAAGAGCTGCGCACGTTGAAATAGATTAGATGCTACCATCTGGTTATTAAAAAGTACATTCATCAACCATCTATTCTTACTTATGCACAAATGTTCAACATTAATAATGTCATGCCTTGTCACAGGCTTATTGGTTATTAGCCTTTAGGTGTTCCGCAATGTCCAGCTCTGTGCTCCAAAAGGGAAGTTTGCCAGATGGCAATGGTAAAACAGAGAAAATCACATTAAATGGAAGACTAACATAATCTGCCAAATTAATGGCTACACTTGTTTCAACAACAGACGTTTGCTGGGAAATAAGCGCCGGACAATGGTCAGCTGAGCCTTCAGGAGACCACAAGGGTGGCGGGAGAGGGGGAACAATCTCCTTTGGTCCTTTAGGGAGAGATGTCAAAGACTGCATCGTTGAGGAGAGGGTTCCCACCTCCACACTCAAAGAGTTAATCCGTTCAAGCAGGCATTGAACGGTCCTGGCAGTAAGCAAAACATGCTCAGCAAGGCATGATGGCAGACTCACCACCCTAGGACCTGGCAACACTCCTCCAAGAGATGGGAAATCACTCACCTCCTCCAGGGGGTCAGAAATAGAGAGAGGCGGATGTAAATCAGTCACGGGGTCTCCACTACGTCCTGGTGGACAGCAAACACCATCAGTAATCGAAGCACCTTGCAATCAAGAGTTCTGGTCGGAAGGGATGGAAGTGAGGGGCGAATAAATAGCTCTCCATCTTTCTCTGTTTGGGGCTCTTGGAAGTCAGCGGAGAGATAGTAGCTTCCGTCCTAGTTCGCTTGAGTGTGGCCATGATAGACAAATGCCACATCTATGCAAACCAGCGGACACCAGCACTAACTTAAACTTAAAGCTTCTTCCGCCCTTGCCTGGCCTACGCCTAAGGCCACACACACAAGGGCGCACCCTTGTTCGCGCAGCCCTTAGCCGCCATGGGGCGGTCTTTTGAAGGTCCCGGGCAGGCGCACCCTTCCAGCAGCGCCAATCAGCACAGTTCAGGTGTGGAGAGTCACAGAAGCCAACAGGTGGGGAGCACAATAGTCCTTGCCTCTCCCCAATACCGGCAAGTGTCCACCAACGATCTGGGGCAGCAATGCGTCTGGGCTCCGGTCCCAGCGCTGATGCTCTCCCCAATATACTCAACACACACACCGGGCCGTGGGGCGGTCTTTTGAAGGTCCCGGGCAGGCGCACCTTTCCAGCAGTGCCAATCAGCACAGTTTGGGGGCGGAGAGTCACAGAAGCCAACAGGTGGGGAGCACAATAGTCCTTGCCTCTCCCCAATACCAGCAAGTGTCCACCAACGACCTGGGGCAGCAACGCGTCTGGGCTCTGGTCCCGGCGCTGGCGCTCTCCCCAATATACTCAACACACACCTGCAGAATTGAAGGATCTTAGGAAAACTGAGGAAAGATCAGATCAGTGAAGTGGCTGGGATGAAAGGGTTAACAAAAAAGATAATCTCTAGATATACATACAAGGCTTGAGGAACAAAGGAAATCCAGACTGGAGGGATGCAAAACATTAGCTCTCTTGATAATTGTCTCATGGGAAAATCCTGTCCTTTCCTTAAGAATTGCAGATATGCATTTCCACTCAAAAAAAATTTGTGATTACTTCGGTTTTAAGGAGAATCTTGGGAGTCACAGGATTCATCTCATAAGAGCAATAGAGAATTTTGTGGTATGCCATCAGGGTAGGGCCAATGTTAATGAGAAAGGATGATGTGGATCCAAGTTCAATTGGCAAATACGGAATCTGGCATTCATCATACCAGCTTTGGTGCTTTTTCTTCATGTTTTCTTGCTCTTTCCAGGAAGCGATTCTGCTTGTAAAAGTACTGTAATGTACATGTAGGCAGCAGTGATTCAGGAACAGGTTTTGTATGCCTTTCAAGTTAGATATAAATGTCATGGGGCGTATTGTGCCATTTATTTTGCATCTTGAATTCTTGGGTTTGGCTGTCCTGCTTTAGCAAGTTTGGGAACAGGTATGCCAGCCTGCTATGTCAGCACTCTGGAATGGGCACAGTTCACACAGTATTTGACATGCATAACCAACCACTGCTGTTTAAAAAGTCAATCTTTTTAACATAGTGGTCTCTGAAAGACTACAACTTCCTTTTCTACTAGAATTAGAAAGACAAATTGTGGCTATTGTTGATAATTTTTAATAGCTATGTCTGTATTTAAGCTGTCTACACCTTAAAATTTTGTTACGAAGTAATGCAATTCCAGTGTTAGACAATTGCAAAACAAGCACTTCTCCTAGATCGCTGTAATCCCTGAAGAGCAGTTCCATAACTCACTTTTACAATAACAATAAACCAGTGCGTACATGCCATATCTATCATAGCATATGCACACTTGTTTATTTATTTAAATTGCATGTCTTTTTAAAAAATTCCTCTCAGAATTTTCTTATGGAGATTTAGGAAGGCCATCTGCAGTTGTGGGACAGAGCAGGTACATAATACTGCTTCCAAACGTTATAGCATACTTTCATGGGACCAGTTTTGAGAGATGTAGCATGTGTTTTAATGCCATTGACCTCTTGTGAAATGCTCAGCATCTTGCAGGACTGGGGCCAGTAGCTGCATTTTTCATATCAGCTGCATAGAGATATTTTTCTTCTCCTCTTCACAAGCATTTTCACCTTCCCTCCCACTGATATTTTCTTTGTCCCCTTTTTATTTTTAATTCCCCACTTGAAAATTTAGGACAGCTTTTTACCCCAAACATACATGCAAAGTTGTCAGTGACCATCAAGAACCACATGTCATTCTTACCAATGAAAATCCTTTCTGAAAATCTGAGGGTCAGATTTGGTTCTTTGTGTTTTGTAAGTAATCTGTTAGCCTGCCATTGAATTTTGTGTGTGTTAAATCAGAGAGAACAAATGGGCCTGATTCGTTCCATGTTGGAACCCTCAGACTGGGGGGAGGGGGGCCTTTGCAGTAGGCGTTTATCTTGTGCAGCAGTTATCTTTCTACCTTGGAGCGAGGGCAAAAAGAGGCACATAGCAGCGCACGCTACTCCTAAACTTTCATTAATTCTGAGGAATATTAGCTACCCATTCAGCTTTAAACATGTGATCCTTACATCAGTTTTGTGGAAATACATATGCGTAGCACAATTTGGGATCTGAAATGTCATGGTCACAAACACCACACATTTATGGTTAGCACCATAGCACTGCTACATCTAGATATGTGCACCATTCTGCTAATGGTACGTGGATTTTTGTTACGGGCCAGTCTAGTTTCTGCACCTTTCTGTGCTGTTCCTGGCAGGGTAGAAGAATGAACAACAAATGGGTGGGGGAAAGTAATGGGAGGTGAGGGGAAGGGATTGTGTAGGGATCTTTCACAGTTGGAATTTCCTGGGAATTAAGCTGTGCCCGCACAGTCCCTGAAGTTTCTGTCTGGGGCTGTTGGCCAGGAGCCAGCTTCTCTCTCCCACATCTGGGTGCCACCAAGGGATATCATCTGGGAAACTGTTGGTGGGAGGAAACTTATCAGGTAGCTGCAAATGCAGCAGTATAAATGTCTGTTCATGCAGTCACCTGCCTAGGATGACATTACTGAGTTGAACACACATTGGATTTGCACATGCTTATCATTACATTTGGTAATGACACCCTGAGGCAGGGTACCATTTAGACCTAGGGCAAAGATAAAATATAGGATCCTGTGTGGTCCATCTCCATTGGGGGCACCCTCCTTTGGACCCAACATGTCCTGTCTGGGAGGGAGTTGGGGCCTTGCACCCTACAAAATGGAGGCCACTGAGGGGCCTCCGGAAGTAGAAAAAAATAGCGGGGCCCAGGCCAGTCGCCTCGGATGGCCCTGTGGTAAGGCTGGCCCTGCATTTAGTGCAGAGGAGGCCATATAAGGTGGATATGGTTGGATTTGATTATTTTGTAGGGGTGGGCATTACGGATTCAGATTAATCTGCAACTGCACGTTACGGATTAATCCAAAATGAATAGCAACAGTGGCAACAGTCTGCTGCAGATTTGTGTTTAAAAATAATTTAATAATCTTTTTAAAAAATCATTGCACTTGGGCAGTGTGACTGCTGGACCATTCTTCACATGCACCCTTTTTAAAAATGGCGGCGGCAGCATCACTGCCATTTTGTAAAAGGGCATCCGGTCTGTGCATGTGTAAAATGGCCACTGCACATGCATAGACCAGCTTCCGTTTTCCAAAATTGCGGCACCGGTGATGCTTCTGCTGCCATTTTGAAAAAGGTCATACATGCACAGAATGGTCCAGTGGCCGTTTTGTTCATACGCAATGATTTTTAAATTTTTTTAAAAATTTGTTTTTAATAGATTTAAATACCAATCCATAATACAAATCCATAATTTGGAAATTACAGCTCTGAATCCATAAACGGATCCATCATTTTCTCCCCTGTTCTCTTGTAGGAAATCCTCTGTTGACTTGTTTCCATTAATAACATAGATGGGGTTTAAAACTGCTAATTGTCTTACTTTACTTTACCATGCTTCTGCGGCTTCAGATGCCCCTGGAGGGATGCTAAGGTGCTGTTTGCACTCCTCTATGCCCGTGTGGGTGAAGCAAACCCAATTCCTCTTTTTTTGTTGCATATGAATGAATAACTTTATTCAGCATGGCCATTGGCCATTGCTTTGCCATTATATAAAACAATGAAAATATAAGACTACAGTCGTCTAATCATTTAGATCTTTTAGCTAGGTCCTTCAGCCTAGCTACCGTTCAACTCAAGAAGAATAAGAATAAGAAAGGAACTCAGATCTCTATTGCTCGTTTAGAGGGGGTACCTAGCCTCTTTCGCTGACTGGCAAGATTAATCACTACAAGCCGCCCATTGTCCAGAGTCTCTTAGTCCCTTATATTCCATAAAGTTTTTACGCACATGGAAGGCTTGAATCAGGAAGCCAGCAACATTATACCAGTTCCGCTCCTTTGTGATCCCAGGAGCCATTGAATCACAGCACATTCCGTCCTACCTGGCAGTTCTTCTAAAAGGGGACTCAGCCACACCTTTCTCAGCTTGTCGTAAAGGCGGCAGTTCAATAAAATATGCCCCACTGTTTCCACAGCTTGGTTGTCAAACGGACATAGCCTCTCCAGAAATGGGGTTCCCTTCATCTGCCCCTCCAGCACATTGGAGGTCAAAACATTAGCTCAAGCCTGGAAAATGAGCTGCTTACCTCTTGTCGACAATCTGCTGGTCAGATAAAGGGCCACCTGGCCCATCTCTGGCACCCACTGAAGGTACATTTCCACATGAGGGGAAGCTCTAACTTTACCCGAATCATTTTATTATTGTTGCATATATAAATATATCTTGTATCATCCATGATTTGATTCAGGATGAGGCAGCCAACCTTATATGCATTACGGCGACCTGGCTGGATGAAGCATCTGGGCCAGTTTTGTCCAAGATGGTGCCAGCTGGGTACTCTGTGTAGCATCAGTCTCATCTCAGAGACAAGAATGGTGGGGCAGGGCAGAGTGGCTGTGATCTGTAAAGACTGCTTTCAGAGGTATTTGGTGCCTAACTTGTCTGATATAGAATGTTTCCACCTTGTACTGAATTTGGCTGGTAATAGATTGAGAATTGCTTGATGTACCGGCCACCCCACTGCACAGCTGATACCTTAACTGCTGGAGTCGAGCTGGTCTTGGAAGTGGTATTGAAGTCACCCAGACTTCTACATACACACTGAGGCTAGTCTTTCGGGGCAGAGCAGGAGTTCATGGCTGCCATGACAACCATGGGCCTAGCACAGTTAATATCTGGTCCAACACATGAGGCAAGGCACTCGTTGGATTTGATGTTTTGCACCAGCCTGGATACAGGGGTTCTGATTATCGGGGGTTGTTGCTACAACACTATTGTCGTGGTCAGACTGTTACCTTCTGAAAGCTCAGATTCCAGCCCTCATATGCCCTTGTCAGGTGGTGGACTAGTTAGGTTGTTTCACTCCAGAGGCTAATGGATCTGATTGGTTTCCAGAATTCTCAGAGTCTACTGACCTTAGTGGCTACTCCGTTGATGATCTGGCCATCTTGACCATGGCCATCAGCACGGTTGCACCCAGGCATCTGCTCTCACCACTGCGACAGCACAGGTCCTTGGGATACAGAGGACCTGAGGCGGATGAAGTGGGAGGGTAGGCGGTTAGAGCTCGACTCTCACTGAAGCTGACTAATTATGGCATAGAGTGTCCTTAAAGGACTATGCCGTGGCTGTGATGGTGCTGAAGAAAGATTTTTCTCTGCTATTATAGCACCTGCAAAGTCTCTTCCAGCAGAGCTGTTCTGGGTGGTGAGGGGTCTGGTTAATCTGGTATGCCCCTGCCCAGAACTGGAGTCATCTAATGCCTGCTGTGACATTTTTGTTACCTACTTTGCGAACAAAATTGCTCATATTCACCATGCCTTGGGTGCCATTTTACCTGCAGAATTAGAGTTTGGGGGTTATCGAAGCCCAGTCATGTCCTGTTTGTTTAGATCAGTTTAAATTGATATCACCCACCGATGTGGGGTGGGGGGTACTTGGGGAACTGAGGGCAACAAGTTGTAAACTGGATCCTTGCCTCTTCTGTCTGGTGAAAGTCAGCCGGGAGAAACTGTGACCATTGCTGGCTGGGGTTGCCATACCTCCCTGTGGGAGGGTAGGGTGTCAGACACCCTTAAAATGGAGATTGTCCAGCCCCTGCTTAAGAACCCATCTTTGGACACTGACTTGCCAGCCAGCTATTGCCCTGTCTCTGACCTTCCCTTTTTTAGGGAAGGTTATTGAATAGGTAGTTGCCCAACAGCTCCAGGCCCATCTCGATGTCATCAGATTCCTAGACCCATTTCAGTCAGGCTTTCATCCTGGGTATGGCAGGAAGATTGTGCGTGTAGCCTTGGTCGATGACCACCTGGAGATTGATAAGGGAAATTCTACCCTGTTGATCTTGTTAGATCTTTCAGCAACCTTTGATACCATTGATCACAAGGTTTTGTTGACACGACTGTGGAACCTGGCGAGGTTACGAGGAACCGCTCTTGAATGGTTCCCCTCCTTCCTTTGGGGGAGTTCACAGAGAGTGGTAATGGTGATTGTACCCTCAGGACCTCTCCTGTAGTGTTCCGCCAGTTTCTAGTCTGTCTCCCCTCTTGTTCAACATGTTATATGAGGCAACTGGGCAAGGTCATTTGGAGGTTTGGGGTGATGTGCCATCAGTATGCTGATGACACTCAGCTGTACCTCTCTCTTTCATCTGACCCTGACCCTGTAGTCTCACTTGCTGTCTTTTTGTCCTAGGCCAAGGCAAAAGCCAGCCTTAATAAACTAAACCCATTACTTAACCAGTGCCTGGCTGCAGTCGGGGACTGGATGAGGGTGAGCCGATTTGAGGCTGAATCCAGACAAGACCGAGGTGATGATGGTTGGCCAGCCTTGTAACTTGGACAGGATTAGGGGTTCTGTTATTGGTGGAGTCTGGTCCCCTCTGGTTACTCAGGTTCACAGCCTTGGATTGCTTCTGAACCTCTTGCTGTGCCTGGATTGTTAGGTTGTGGCAGTGGCCAGGAGCGCTTTTCACCAACTTAATCTTGGTGGAGGGGGCTGCAGCCTTTTCTTTCTGATTCAGAACTGGCCACCGTCACCCCGGCTCTCATCATCTCATGGCTAGATTATTGCAGTGTGCTCTGTGTGGGACTGTCCTTGATGACTGTTAGGAAGCTACAGCTGGTGCAGAATGTGGCACTTTGCATCCTTTTGGGGTTGGGGTGCCAGGATCATACTATACCAGTGCTTTCAAGTCTGCGTTGGCTTCCTATAGCTTTCCGGGCACAATTCAGGGTGCTGGCTTTGACCTTTTAAAGCCCTAAATGGTCTGGGCCCCATGTATCTGAAAGACCGCCAATCCTTCCATGCCCCATTGCAGCTCCTGTGATTGGTCTGGAGCGCCTCCCTGTGGGTGCCAGCCATTAGCCTTGTTCGTACGACAAGGGATTGCAGGGAGGTGTTTCTCGGTTGCTGCTGCAATACTGCAGAACTGCCTTCGCCTGGAGATTCGTTTGAACCCAGGTCTGAGCATCTTTTTATTTGAAAATGCATTTGGCGGGCAGATATAGGGGATTGGAATAGCTTATCGGGTGTACGTGGGACTGGATATGGGGACGGGGGTGGTGGGTGGGTATGTGTTGGGTGGAAGGTTTGGGGGCATTGGATGGGGTCTTATGCTGTTTTATTTGCTTTGTAAGCCACCCTGAAGAACCATTTGGGAATGGCTAGATAGAAAATGGAAATAAATAAATAAATTTTAAATATAAATAAATGGCAGAAATTTCTCTTTAACTTGACATTTTCTAGACTATTGAGCTAATGGGTACTTAGGCAGACATAGCATCTAAAAGGTTATTGTAGGGGTCTCATACGTTACTGTGGCAATCCAATTTAAGGAGAGGAATTTTAGAGCTCATGGATAGCAGCCAGGAAGTCTGGATGCAACACTCAGATTAGATACACTTTTTCCTGTGCTATAAATCTAACCCTTATTATTCACAAATTTGCAAATGTCTATTTTATTTTCATTCTTTATTGTCAACATTATGGTGAATTGCATGGATGAAGTAAGAATCCTTTAAGAAGGGGAGAGAAGTTATTCTTAGGACTCCTGCATAACCTCAGTTTATAAATTGAAGTTGGTTTATTCAGGCAGGCTTAATGGCATTTTATCAGAAGGTAGTGCTGCCAATTTAGAAATCTGGATTAGAACATGAGCTCTGATCCTCAGTCTCACAGATAGAATGGATTTCTGGCATGACCAGTATATGTCATTTCCAGTGTGACTGATACATGGTAGTTCCGGTTAAAAAACATAGTAACTTCAAAGAATGTTTACTTTTTGGATTTGTGTGAGCTGCTTATCAGGCACACAGAGTGTTTGAGGCTTGCATGTTATTAAATTGAAGCACTATAAAAAGATTACTCAAATACCCAGACACTGTCAGTGCAGATAATGCTGTTCCCCAGCCTCCTAATGAAAAAATGGCAAAGATTATGTAACTTATCTGCCTGATATTAAAATATTTTGAGATATTAGGAAGGCACGTTTGAGAAATGCCCCCATGGGCTGGAGATTTAATAAGAGCAAAGATGTTGTAAGAGTAACATTCAAAACATCCTGGATTCCTTAAATGTTTTAGAGGGCTTAATGTTTCATCCCTAGATCTGCAAGGCCAGAAACTCATTACTTGGGAGAGTTTGCTGCTAAATGTCAAGAGATCCCTCAAACTTAGTAGGACTAGAAGGGCATTATTTTTAATTGGCAAACTCTAACAAATTCCATACCAAAATGTATTTTGTACTGACAGCTGGGACTGGGTTAAGATGCTTCTTTTCTGGAAGATCTTCTTTATTCCTCTAAGCTTCCGTGGAAGTGAACTGCAGAGCGAATACAGTAGTTTGCACTGATAAAATGGCATGTGGAAAAATGAAGGAAAGAGATGCAGGGAAAGTGGATAGAGTTTCTATAACGGTACAACGAGTAGTTGACTTTGCCATGACTGAGAGGATTGATGAGATGATATTTGGAAACAAAATGTGTTCTTGTTGATATATCATTGTTATTGCTTTCAGTTTGTTGGGAAATTTTATAAATGAGATGCATTGTGTACCATTTGCAGTTTCTAGATTTGTTTGGTTTTTTTTTACTGGAAACTGTTGCTTTCAAGACATAATAGGAGAACCTGTAGAAGCTACCTTGTAACGTCCAGTAGTCAGTTCATTCACTCCCCCATGGAGCTGTGGAAGTCAACTCTCAGAACTGAGGGTTTCTTTGTGGTAGAGGCAGTTAGATTTCGGCAGTGTTGGTGAATGAATGTTTGTGACATTGGGAACCACACTCTATTAGTCAGTCATGTGGCAAGGTTTGCAATATAAATGAGCCTTCCACTGTCTGCATTAATTATTTAAATTTCTTTTTAAAAATAAAGAATTCAGAATAGCAGTAGAGTTCATAATTTTGGCCTAAGCTTCCCAACTCTGTTTTGGACTTCTAAATTAAAACTTTGTAATTGTAATTAAATTATTAATTGGGGTCCTAAAGGAGTTAATTTTATGTATAAAATAACTCTTCTTAGTTGACATGCCAAAAAATCTCTGAGAAGTAAAATTATTTACATATGCTTATGTGAATCACTATAGAGAGAACTTTAGGTAATATTACAAAGACATAATGGATAGAACATTTGTAAAGTTGAATAAGTATTTTGCTATAATATATTTTTATTCTGTTGAGAAAATGTAATTTTTTCACATAAGAATTGTTGAAATTTACAATTAATGTTGCTTCCAGTCTCTATTACCATATTGAAGGTGTGACTGGGGGTGTCATTTTTTCCCCCTTAACGGAATCATATAACTAAGGTTGTCAGATGAAAGTTTCAAAATGCTAAAACTCATCTGCTTAAAAAAAGTTTATCTTACACCAATTAAATCATCAGAACGCGAGCCATTTCCTAAAAGACTGTACTAGATAATATGAAGAACCAGCACCATTCTCTACTGAAATCTTGCTAACCCACAATACAATGCAACTAATATTTACATATTGGCAGTAATTCTACAAGGGTCTACAGGTTAGTGTGGTAACATGCAAGGCTTGACATGCAGTAAATATTATGCCATAGTAATTAGTGTTTTTTATTCTAACTACTATGATTGATGGCTTTCTTACCTTATGCATACATGCACAACTCTGGAGGCTGAAGATTTTAGAACTTTAAAATTTATGATGATAATGATGATGAAATACCATGTCTCAAGGCTCTGGGAAACTATTAAAATTTATAAATATTTAATATACTGGGACAAGACAGAGATAGGTATAAACTAGTTTAACTTTCCCTCTTTTCCTTTTTTTCCAGTTTAATCTAATGTTCCTTTAGCATTTCATTAATTGATACTATTTTGACATTAGTCAGGAAGAACCAAACAAGAACACACACAAGTCTACAAAATAAATACTTTCCAAAAAATCACCTATTAAACAAAAAATTGGAAAACCTTACCAACTAATGCCAACAACTATTCTTTGTATACATAATATTTACTGCAATATTCTGGATTAGAAATAATAAACTCTAAGGGAATAATCCCAAACCCCTGCACGCATGACTTACACACACGTGTGGTTTGTGCGGGGCTGTGTGTGGGGTGCATGCAAATTGCATGTGTATGCATATGGACACATGTACCACACGTGCACTTTACTAGGCTTGGGATTCGTCTCATCGTGAAAGAAGCCAGAGTTAAAGTAGAAAAAGTTTTTAAATAAATAAATAAAATCCAAATAAAAAATGCAGACATGAGGATAACTCCCGTTTCACCCTCAAAATTATGTTCTCTAGTTATATCTGATTATAATATGTAGTTTTCAAATGTTCTACACAAAGGATACATGCATTATATTGAATTTGGCCACTGAATTTACAAATTACTTAAATGCTAACCGTATACAACACCACTGCTGAATGGCCAAGCGTATGAAAATGGAAAGTATATAATTTCTAAAACTGGTATTATAGTTTTCTAGCAGGAGACGGAGTTAACACTCCTTCTATGGGTGAAAACAGACATGACGCTAACCACCTTAACCACCCTTGGTAGTTGTTTGTGCATGTTGCAGGGCTGTTTGGTGCCCTATGCAGCCCTGCAACATGCATAAATAACCACCAAGGGTGGTTAAAGGGTGGTTAGCGTCATGTCTGTTTTCACCCTAAATTAGGAAACATCATGGGATTTTGGGGGGCCAAATATAAGTCCACTGCAGTCAGTGAGTTTTGGATCAGGCTTTAAATGACCAGAAGTAGTTACAGCAGCAGTTTTTATGTGGGTTCCCAGATGTCCTTTACTTTACGGGCTATCCCTTATTTCAGAAAACTCTGGTTTGACTGTAATCCCTTAGTTTTGATTCTCTTTATTTGGTTTTGAAATATTGGAAACAATATATAGCTTTAGCTGTCCTTTCAGTCTAGACAAATGGTTCTCAAACTTTTTTGAACCTCTCCCCCCTTCTACTTGTATGTCGTAGTTGAGGCCCTCCTCACACCATGCACACAAACATAGATGGCCATAACTTTGACCTAAACTTTGGGGGCAATATTGACCCGCATATGCTCCCACCATCTCTAGAGTGGTGGGGGAAGGAAATTCACTGGGGATGCATCCCTCTGTTCCCCCCCCCCTATAATTGCTTCCATGAATACATACATCTTGCTCCCTCTCTTTCTCTCCCCCTTTCCAGCCCTACTATTGCTTTCCCTCTCCCCACATTTCTTTGATTCTCTCTTCCCCTTAGTAATCCCATTATTTTGGAGATTTCCCCTAGCTTGGTAGGAGTTTGGAGCTAGATGCTTGTCAGCCAGGGTCCTTCTCATACCCCTCTAGGATGCCTTTCACCTCACCACCTTCCCCAGTTTGACAACCTAAGGTCTAGACCATAAGCATTTTGTGCCATAGAATGATAATTGAAAGAGTTACCTCCTCAGTTGCTTTACTTATGAGAACAACAAAACATGGATAAATAGAACGGCATAGAAACAGTCCTAGTATCTTTGTTTTAGTGTTCATTAATTCGAGGGACTTGTTGGCACTAGTTAAAATCAGACATGATACAGTCCATGATTTCTGCTTCCAAATCCCCAGCCCATAACCTCTGCTTTGAATTGCTGCTTTTCTGAAGTTCATCCTCTCAGGCACAACTGTTGCACCACAGCAGCATATACTCAATGACAGTGTTTGGATGACATTTTCATGGTGAAAGTGTAGTACTAGATTATTACTTTGTGATGTGATGATGACATGCTAGCCCCATAATTTTGGAAACTCTTCATTGGTCCCCAGATTGCCTGGATGAATGTGTGGAATCTCTAGGAAAAATCGGAAGAGAAATTCTAGTGTTCCATCCTTTTGTAGACACTAACACAATATCGCCTTCTGTGTTGCAAGAGAAGCCAGTGTGATATGAACACATGCATACAAGACAGAGCTCAGAACACCAAAATAGCTTCTCTTGCTCCCTAACTAAGGACTTCAAAGGCATCAATATATCCAGGCTTATTATTTATTTAATCATGTAAAGAGAAATAAGTATAAACTCCAGTCTTTATGTACAGAACTTATTTTTGCTTTCTACAAATGTGATCTCTGCGGTATCACACTAGCAAGGTTTATGCTAACTTGTAACATCATTGTGTTACTGACTCATGTTACGCAAATGAGTTAAATACTGGTTAATCTTTATGCATCAGGCAGTTTTCCACAAAGGAAGTTTTCCTCCCCCTTTAATATTTGTCAAATATTCTGGTTGATGCAAAAGCAGGTCATTACTCCCACCCCTACCATTTTCGTTTTCATTTTTAAAAACCCCTTCATTTTCTGGGATTTTTGTAAATGACACTGTCATTTTTTGTTTTTCCCCTCCATTTTTAATTTAAAATTAGTTTTTAAAAAAATCACTGCACATGTGCAAGATGGCCACCAGGCTGTTCTCCCCTTGTGCCACCCTTTTCCAAAATGGTAGCAGCAGTGCCATTTTGGAAAACATGCAGAATGGTCTAGCAGCCATTTTGTGCATTGCAGTGATTTTTTTTTGATTTTTTTAAAAAAAGTTTTTAATTTCAAAAATTTAAAATCACAGTGCATGCACAAATGGCCACTGGGGCCATTCTGCTCATGTGCTTCCCTTTCAAAAATGGCTCCAGCAGCATTGGTGCCATTTCGGAAAAGGGCAGCCAGTCTGCATATGCGCTAACCAGATGGACTTTTCCACAATGGCGTCGATGCTGCCGACACCATTTTGGAAAAGGGCATGCATGCTCAGAATGCCCCCAGCAGCCATTTTACACATGCACAGTGATTTTTAAATTTTTAAAAAAATTATTTTTAAAATTAAAACAAATGATGTCAAACAACAATCAGTTGCTTATTTATTAATTTTTGTATCTTTAGTAACCAAAACAAATGTGACTCCATTCGTTCCAGAAACAAAAACAAATTGCACATCCCTGCTCCTATACTCTAAATAGTGTTTGAAATGACTAGTGCTGAATAATATCTGAAGTGGTAGCTTAACCTTTTCCTTATAATGTTCCTAGGACCCTTGGCTGCGAAGCACTAAAGGGAAAGGCCCAGTGCCCACCCTTTGACGTTTAAAGAGATTCTCCTTAACCACTTCCCCAAGCATCTAACTGCCTCAGGTTCTGCCAAGTTGTAACAGCATCTGCCAATAGTGTGTCCCTTACACAAACATCACCAAACCCTTTCTCAAAGTAATAACCTTCTACAAAGGTTTTTCATGTTCTCTGCCTTATCAGAGAGAGGGGAAAATCCACCTACCTACCTCAGCCAGTCTGGAGTGAAAAAAATACCTTCCCAGATGCAACCAGCTGTTGGCTAGCATAAAGGCTGAAATACAGCTTTCTCTTGATCACATTCTTCTCGCATTGGTCCCTCAAAATCCATGAAGACATGTTTGGAAAGGAGGGCCTGGGAAAAAATTCAGTAGTGAAAAAAAGTCTGTTGATGGGATTATAATCATTGGTACTTTCTTTCTTTCTTTTTTTAAATTCTAGGTGCACCTAATGGGCCACACAATTAAGACTCTCTAGGAGCACACCCACTGACTAGGTGCCAATCTTTGGGTGGCTTCTGCTCCATCCACTTCTGCATCTGGGAACTCAGACACAGAGGCATACAGTCCAAAGGTGACCTACTCCCACCTTGTAGTCCCAGCAGTTCTGACCTGGCACGGTCTCCCCAAGGCCCTCCTCGCCACTTGAAACAGGGAAGGCACTTTGGTTAGAATTGCAGAATATATTATGTTGACTATCAGTTATGAATGGTTCTGTGGTTATCTAGTTAAATACGTTTTTAGCTGTGAGTTGTATTCGCTTCATGGTAATAAATGGTTGCAAGGGAGGTAATTTCTTATGCGTTCTATCAGCATAGAGCAATAAATTGTCAAATCAGGTTCTAAAGGTGGGTTTTTTCTCCTTTTTTACCTGCTTTACTAGGTTACAATTGAAAGTTTATATAGAAACCTAAAAGCTGTTTTCAGAATGTTTTCCTTTTCCTTCAAGCACATTCACACATGCTGTACTCAAGATGCAGGTTTCTAACTGTGTGAAAATCAGTAATTATATTTCTTTAACAATATGAGAGTCCATACAATTGAGTTTCAATACCTATTTCTTTTGCAAGTGCCAGAAATATGCTAAATCGCTTTCCATGGATGAGCTGTCTCTTAATCCTGTGGAAATACCTCTAAATTCCTGTATTTCTGTATTACTGTTGGGGGTTTTGTGCTGAATTCATTTCCTTTTGTAGAGAGTCAGTGCAAAGCTAATAATTGATTCCAGTCAGGTATGGCTAACCATCAGCTGCATTCAGAATGTCGCATATTAATACTCCCGAGTAATAAGTTTTCAGTTTTCATCAGAGTGATCGGCTAACACTTCTTTAGACCCTTGAACTACAGTTCTTATACAGATGACATAAGCATAATAGTATTGTTTGGCTAGACCTGAATAAATGGTATACTTTCTATGCAGAAATAGTCTTAAAAAGAGGGGTTTCTAAAAACTAGCACCAAGAAAGTAAATTTTTCCAGGAACATGGTGTTCTAATATGAGTAACATTGTATATCAACAGTTTCAGTCCCATATAAGGAATTTAAAAACTGCCTTTACTAGTATTTAAACATTTTCCTTTCAGTTTTCAGACTGTTATATTCAGGATTTTAAAACTAATCTAGCTGCAATGTAGCATGACATTTATATGTTTTTAACATATATCTTTCCCCCCCTTTCCTTTGGTCTTAATTTTCAGAGTAAAATATAGTGCTTTTTTATGAAAAAGCTTTCTATGGGGAGTATCAAAAGGAGCTTTAAGAATGTTTAGTTACTACCAAACATCTACATTAAAAAAAAACTCCACAAAGTATACAGATATTTGCATTAATTCAGTATTTAATTTTGATACTCAACTGCTGAAACGTAGGCTGCTTTTATATGAACGGCCAGGGAAGCACATTCTTCAACGCGCCACTAGGAAAGCTTCATGTGGTGCGTTTACATGCACCGGAAGTGGCTGCCCACCCGCCCACCATAGGACTCGGCTGCACACGCGGCCTCCCGTTGCCTCTTTGAAGATGCGTTCTGGAAACCCCAATATCGAGGTTTCCAGAATGTGTCTTTAAAGAGGCCATGCGCGCCGCCAAGTCCTATGGCAGACGGCCACTTCCAGTGCGTTTCCTAGTGGCGCGTTGAAGAATGCACTTCCCTGGCCTCTCGTATAAAAGCGACCATAGTCTGTCACAAGTCGTCCTTTTGAAGATACAAAACTGAATGGCGTGGACAATGTTATAGACCCTTTTTACAAGGATGGCACCTACGCATGTACCCCCAGAAATCTGAGTGTTCATGCGTGGATGAGTCTCGTGTAAATCCTGGGGTGGGGGTGTGTGCACACGTGCTCCTGCACACACACATGTACACCCACCTTCATCCATCCCCTACACACAGAGCAGCCGGCGAAAATGGAATTTGTCCGTGCGTGTAGATGAGTGAAGGTGGGTGTAGATGGGTGCGCGCCTGCCTCCACGCACCCACCGCACGTGGACCGTGGCACGCACCGACACACACACACCGCCCCGCCGCCTGTGTAAAAAGGGCTATAATGTCAAGGGTTTTATATAGTAATGTCATTCCTAAGGGAGATAGAGATGTTTTTCAACTAGAGTCTTGCTATCTCTCTATTTAATAACATGGACATATACAGAGGGCAGTTTTTACACCTTCTCCCATTGTCCATGTCCCTATTGCCTTCCAGTAAGAGTTTCCATCTTGTGAGAGAACAAATTTTCTAAAGGGAGATGGTTTCTCAGGAAAGGAGGGAGGTATCAGTTCTGTTGTAGAGTCACCTGCTCAGTCTGGCAAATTGTCTTCTCTGGAGTTGACTTCTCTCTTCCAAAACATGCTTTTAGTAATTTTTCACCTATGTAGGGGGTGTATTTTTAAAAAACATTTATTTAGTTTAACAGACATTATCAGTTTCTCAAAACAAAAAGTTGGAGTAAGAGGCAGCTGGCCTAGAGGAGAAAAAAGATGAGACTGGATGTTCCTGCCAGTTGTGTGTCAAGCTGAGTCTGATAGCTTCTGCATTTGCCGTGGCTGCAAAAGTGCGGTAATCCATGAGTTTCTGGTTTCTGGCTACTGAGAGTTTACTACTAATCCCGTGTCTAATTCAATTTGCTCACTAAAACGTGTTCTTCAGTGAAACCTCCCATGAGACGTTTCAGCAACAAATCCAGTCTGTGACTAATCTGAGCAATTCCCTGTGAGTTTAGGAGATCCCCTTACAATTTCACAGACTGTTCTGCATGTGGGAGATCACTGCCGTAAGTCTCTTTTTCTACAAATGTGTGGTGGAACAAGAAATCTGTTAGGAGCCTCATGCCGTATTCGAGAGGAGAATGTTGTTGATTCTACTACTGCTAATCACTTCTATAGCCTTCCTAGGCTTGTGCAGCACTTTACAGTCCTAGATTTTCAGAGACAGGTCCCTGCCCGGTGGGCTTACAATCTTTGATGGACAAGGGTGAAGGGAACACAGGGATAGACGCACACACATATATATTCCCATTCTACAGATGCGGAACTGAAGTTGAGAGGTTGTGACTTACCCAAGGTCGCCCAGTGAGTTTATCGCTAGGATGCGATTTGAACCCTAGCTTCCCAGGTCCACGTCCAGCACCTTATCTGCTACACCACACTGGCGCTCTAACATTCACCACACTACATTCTCACCTCGCCCTCTGAAATGCCATTTAATTTTAAATATTTTAATATTTTTGTAATCATTGGGGTATGTTTTGCTCCTGTGTTTGCTCCTGGGTGGTATCAATGAGGAAGAAATCAGTTAACTAATAATATAACAAACACAAAGTCCTCTTCACCCGAAGTTGGTGAGTAGGTGACAGGCCTGATGGCATGTTTATTCCGTGAAGGGGACTTCACTTAGCACTGTAGGCAGTTTTACTCTCTAAACTGGCAATAAACATTGTGTTGTGAGGATTCAATGTTTGTTTTGTCTCAGATATGCCTGTATTGGAACTGCTCATTTTACAAACCTGACTGGTGGTTCTCCCCCTCCCACCTGCTAACCTCGCAATCTCAATTTATGTGCAGCTTCTACTGGCACTTAAAAAAGAGTGATTTGTAAACTAAGTATATATGACAGAGATTCACTGAGACATCATTAACATGGAATGTCACAATGCCATTTTTACAGTAACTATTCTAGAGTAAAGCTGTCGTTGAAATATCCTTACGTGTATGTCATTTAGCAAAAGAGACAGGTAAAATTAAAAATATACTTGCAGTAATCCCTTAGATGTCTGGAGTATGTTTTGTCTGAGGCTCTGAAAGCACTTTAAGAAAATTAACTTGCCTCACATTATGTCTGTTGATTAGATTCGTGTTATCTCTGTTATTGCAAAGAAAACTGAGTCATACACAATTTAAAATAAAATATACACAGTCTTACACACAGTCTGTTACAGAGACCTGAATCCTACACATTTCCGGATTCCTAGCTCTGTGCTTTAAAATTAAAAGCAACACAGACTGCCATTTTTTTTGTCATCAGCCCTCCTACGTATGGTCTTCACTCTCTTTTCTTATTAATGTGTTAGCTAGTACATCATGACACCATGAACAGTGGAGTGTGGTATCAAAAGAAGAAAGCATTTTGGGCTATTAAAAGTAAATATTTATTTAATTAGTTATTATTGTTTTTACCCAACCCTTCCCTGAAGGCTCAGGATGTCAGCGCCCGCGCTGACAGGGCAGGTACGGGCGGTGAGCATCTTGTTGCCCGACATCAGCGGGGGCGCCAGGACAGGAGACAATAGGCTCCCAAGGTCCCATGGGCGGGGCCGATTCACGCCGATGGGGGAATCCAGGCCCCGCCCAGCCTCCAGCTGTACCACTTGAACGCTGAGGCTCAGAGGCGGGTTGGGACCCCGCCCTGAGAACGCTAATCCATGGGGGAAGCTCATAGCTAGATAAGAGGCCGGTGGGGGCAAGAGCCTCCATCGGTAATTGTTCTGAGAGGCTGACCCCTGGATCTTTGTGTACTTTGTATCTAGAAATCCTTGATTGAGAGTAAAATAGACTGAGTGCTTCTAGTGGCCTTCCCATTCCTGTGTCAAGTGAAACAGGAATGGTTGTCTGTCCTTGTTTCGTTACGTATAGTTTGTGTCCTGGTATACGTGGATTGATTCGTGGCATATTGGTTCCTTGGTCCTTGCTCCTTATTCCCTAATCCCTTTCCTCATTCCTCATTTCTCCCCGTGCAACTCCCTCTCCCTTGTGTGCAAGCCCTAGCCCTTCCCCCTCACTCCCCTAGCCTTCCCACCTACCCTCCCTTCCCCAGTGGGCCATACCTCCCTTCCTTCTCCACCACAGGTTTTCATGGTGTCCTGGTCCCTGTGTATTTCCCCAAGCCAGTGAGACGTTCCTCTGTGTTTGCTCTTGTTGGGGCAATTGGCTTCCTCTTGTCTATCCCGATGATGACACGGGTTGCCCTCGATATTTGAGGGAAAGCCCACCCAATACCCTGAGGGATATTTATACCCAGATAGATTACTCCTGCCCAGAGGAAGCCACCCTTTTTCTTTGTCCCCTTCCTCTCGCTGTCTACCTTCTCTGTGACCTTCCCCTTCTTCCCCCCGTACCCGTGACACAGGGGAGCTTACAAAAAACATGAAATATAATTTTAAAACATTTAAAATACAATTTGTCAAAAGAAGGCTACCCACGCCAACCCCAGCCCTCCCCCAAAACCTTCCTAATCCCTATCCCTGCCTACCAGATGTTTTACTAAAAAGAAAAGTTTTACACCACCTCTGAAAGATGCTCAGGCCTGGACTCAGACAGACCTCCAGGGGGAGGGAGTTCCACAACATTAGGGCAGCAACCGAGAATGCCCCTCTATGAGCCCCTGTTGTACGGACAAAAGTAGCAGGTGGAACCCGCTCTCAGCATGGTAGGAAAAGTGGTCTTTCAGATATGAGTCCCAGGTCATTTAGGTCTTAAAGGGTCAAACCAGCACCTTGAATTGTGCCTGGAAAGCTAGTGGTAGTCAATTCAAACTCCAGAGCACCGGTGTAATGTGCGCCCGGCGACCCACACCTGAAAGGAGCCAGGCCACCGCATTCTGCACCAGCTGCAGCTGGTGAGCACCAGCGTGAATATAATTACACAGTAGTTTGTTTTATTTTAATTCTAATATTCTAATTTAAGAAAAATATATACAGTGGTTAAAAGGCAGGATAGATAAATTCCAAGCCTTTAATTATTTCATATTAGTAAATGCCAATATGATAACTAAATTCGTATTACTTAGTTTGACATTGTAAAGGAAAGCACTTCCTATCTGGTCACAAACTCAAGGTGATAAGTAATTACAGAGATAGAAGGTAGCTTTAAGGGATTTTAAAAAAGTTTTTAAAGATGAGTTGAGTGTGGATCTGTTTACATTTCAAATTTAAACCATACTGTTTTTATAGGACCTAAGTAAACTTGATACTGTCATTCTGAGGGATTGTAACATTTGTGGTGTAGTAATTTTTGAACAATTGGTAAAATTAATCACATTTGTATAATTGATATTCAATATAATAGAAATACCCACTTTATGGCCCTTTTCACACAAGATGCCCCCGCCCTTGCCCATGTAGGCAACTGAGTGGGCATTGGGGTGTGTGACCGCTGGTGCAGGTGAATGGGGGTATGTGTATGCTCCAGCACTCCACCCATCTCCACTGATCCCCCACGCACGGCAGCATTGGACAAAACAGATGCCTCCATGCGTGGAGATGGGTGTGCATCGGTGTGACTGGTTGCCGACGCACCACACACTGCCGAGGCGCACACCTATCCACCCTGCACCACGGCTCCTCTCAGCCTGTGTGAAAAGGGCCTATGTTTAAAGGTGAAGTCTTGCTATAAAAACACATTGGTCTTTTTGACAAAAACAAATAAAATTGGGTTGCATCAGCTTTGGAATGTTTCACATTTAAGCACATTGCCAAAGCCTCATTTTAAATAAAGCAAAATGTATTAATTTGCAGACCACCTGCACCCAAGTTGGCCCCATGATTCTAACTCAGGGGTGGGGATTCTCAGGCCTGGGGGCTGATTGCAGCTCATGAGTAGTTTTTATTTGGACCCCTTCCATTTCCTAGATCTGGCCCCTGGATCCAGTTCCTACCCCCAAGCACTGAAAGACTGAGCTTAGGAGAAGTGAGCAGAGAGGAGGGCATGAACAAAAGTATAGGGATCAGATCCGTGACCTGGACCCTCCTCTTCGTGAGTGCACCCGTTAAGCACTCCTTATCTAAGCACTCCTTTAAGCACATTGTCTAGGCGGCCTCAGAGCCTGTACGAATTTTCCAAGTGGCCCCTAGGAGGGAAACGGTTCCATATCCTCCATGGATTGGGCAATCAGATCAGGAGCAGTAACAAATGTCAGTGAAATCCGATGATTTCCCTTGGTAAAAGCTTGAGTGGGAGAGTGTTGGTACCCTTTGGAATGCCTAGATTCATTGACCTATGACTGCATTTTGTAGTCTAAATCTGGGAATTGCATTCTGTCTGCTGGTTGATTGTGTTCCCAGTCTTTTCTCTCCCACGTCTGTCACATCTGCTTTACTGCCACCTTCACCGTCTCTGCCGAGTCCCCCATCTTTATTCATCCGTTTCTGATCTGCCGCTCTCCTCTCTCCCACTGTTATGTGCTCCAAAAATTCATTTTAGTCACCTCAGTGTGTAGCTTGCATGGTGTTTGGTAACCATCAGCCTGAACAGTTGGCTTGCATTTGTGTGTTCCTTTTCCTCATGCTTTGTCTTGTCTATTTAGTGTTTTCATCCTACATGGTGCTGAGCAACTTCAGTTGGAGTTCACATTTTAAAATATACAACATATTGGAGTGCTAGTAGTATTGAGCCATAGGCAACAAACTACTTACTCTGGAGTAGTTCCATTGGAAGTCCACAAACACCTGGGAAATCATGTCCCAAACAGTGTATGAGCAAAGGCTGTGATCTTCTTACTCTTAATCTAGAGTACTCCCATTGAAACAGGTTTCACTGGGACTATTCTGGAGTAAATGGTTTGTGGATTGTGACAGCGTTCCTTTTGCAATGCAAATAACGATATTCATGATTAAATGTGTTCTCATACAGAATGAAGAGCGAACAACTTAAATAAGTGTAAATATTAATTTAGGGGGAAATGTGATGGAAGCAAGACCAGACTTTAATTAAATCTTGTTTATGCATGCAGGATTTAGCTAGACAAAGTATTTAATCAGAGATCCTTTGTGTTGTTTGGGTGGTCAGAATCAATTAAATGCTTAGTGCAAGTGATAAGGCAATTTTTGTAAATTGCGCTTAAATGCCTGATTTTTTTTATTGGAGGACTTCACCTACTTATTAACTAGATGTGGAAAGATCACTTGTGGGTTGCGTGTCCAGTTACTTGCTGGTCTGCTGTAGTGGATGATTCAATTATTAGGAATGTAAAATAGCTGGGTTGCAACATTTACGTATAATAAACAGAATAAAACCACAAATGATATATTTAAATGTCTATCTACAAATGGTAGAAGTCTAAAAAGTAAGATGGAGGAATTAGAGTGTATGGCACTAAATGAGGACATAGACATAATAGGAATCTCAGAGATTCCTATTATGGGGGAATGAGGATAACGAATGGAACACAGTATTATAAGAGTACAAAATATATCAAAATGACAGAGTAGATCGAGCTGGTGGTGGGATGGCGCTATATGACAGACAACACTGAGTGAAGCAGAATTAAAATTTGAAAGGATGAAAACTACTCTGGAATCTCTATGAATAGAAATTCCATGTGTAATGGGGAAGTGTATAGCAGTGGGCCTATACTATCAACCCCCTGACCAGGACAGTGGCTTTGGAATGCTAAGGGAGATGAGATAGGCTACTAAAGTCGGAAACATGATAATAATTGGTGATTTCAGTTCCCTTAATATTAACTGGGTGAATGTCTCCTGGGTAAGGGATGTGGAGATAAAATTTCTAGACACCATAAATGACTGCTTCCTGGAGCAGCTGCTCCTGGAACCAACTAGAGGAGGAGCTACATTGGATCTAGTACTAAGTGGAGTGCAGGACTTGGTGCAAGGGGTAATGGTGCAGGAGCCGCTTGGCTCCTGCACCATTTGACATACTTACAGGAGAAAGAATGCAAATAAAAGCACTACAGTAACATTTAACTTTAAAAAGAGGAACTTTAAAAAGAGGAACTAGGCAAAAATGAGGAAACTAGTTAGAGGGAAACTAAAAGGAGTAGTTGCAAGGATTAAATGTCTTCAAGAGGTGTGGAGACTTTAAAAACACCATCTTGGAAGCCCAGATTAAATGTATTCGACAAATTTAAAAAGGTAGCAAGAGGCCCAATCATCTGCCTGTGTAGCTAAATGGTGAGGTGAAAGAGGTTATTAGAGCCAAAAAGGCATCCTTTAAAAAATGGAAAGCTAGTCCCAATGAGGTAAATCGGGAAGAGCGTAACCACTGCCAAAGTAAATGTAATAAGTTAATTAGGCAGGCCAAGAGGGAATTTGAGGAGCGACTTGCTAAAGATGCCAAAACTAATAATAAAAAGGTTTTCAAGTACATCGGAAGCAAGAAGCCTGCTAGAGAGTCATTTGGACTGTTGAATAACCAGGGGCGCTCAGGAACAATTAACCAGGATAAAAGGGGCGCTCAGGAATGATAAGGATATTGTGGAGAAGCTGAATGAATTCTTTGCTTTGGTCTTCACTGCAGAGGACATTAGAGAGATACCCACTCCAGAGATATTCTTTGTAGGTGATGAATCAGAAGAACTGTCACAAATTAACGTGACCCTTGAAGAGGTTCTAGAGCAAACTGAATAGCAACAAATCTCCAGGAACTTATGGTTTTCACCCCAGAATTCTGAAGGAACTCAAATATGAAATTGCAGACCTACTAATGGTAATCTATCACTGAAATCTACCACAGTACCTGAGGAATAGAGGGTAGTGAATGTAATGCCGATCTTTTAAAAGGGTTCCAGAGGTGATACTGCTAAGTACTGACCGGTGAGCCTCATGTTGGTACCAGGCAAACTGGTGGAGACAATTGTCAAGAACAGAATTATGGGACATACTGATATGGAGAAAAGTCAACATGGCAAAATGGGGGAAAGACAACATGGATTTGGCAAAAGGGAGTCGTGTCACACAAATCTACTGGAATTTTTTGAGGGATTAAATAAGCACGTAGATAAGGGTGAGCCAGTTGATATAGTGTATCTGGATTTTCAGAAGGCATTTGATAAGTTCCCTCATGAGAAACTCTTCGGGAAACTAAGTAGTCATGGAATAAGAGGCTGTGTCTTATCGTGAATCAGTAACTGGTTAAAAGCTAGGGGGAAAAGGGTAGAACTAAATGGTCGGTTTTCACAATGGAGAGAATAGTGGAGTGCTGCAGGGTTCTGTACTGGAACTGGTGTTATTTAATATCTTTATCAATGATATGGACAAAGGAGTGAAGAGTGAGGTGATCAAATTTGCAGATGACACAAAGTTATTCAAGGTACTTAAAACACAAGCAAACTGAAGAATTGTAAGAGGATCTTGCGAGACTAGGTGATTGGGCATCTAAATGGCAGATTAAATTTAATGTGGACAGGTGCAAAGTGATCCACATAGGAAATAATAACCCAAACTATATGTGCACAATGCTGGGTTCTCAGCTCAATGTGTAGTGGCAGTCCAAAAAGCAGACAGAACGTTGTCCCACACCCCAAAGAAAGACACTGACACAATTATCTGGATTCAACATAGGCCGCACCAATTTATTAAATTCTTCATTAAGGAGGGGGCTATGCCCCTTATAGTCCTGCTAACCTTAACTATTAACTCAGTTAATACTGTTAAACATAAACCTGAGCGGTCTGAAGTTCCTCAGTACCGCCCTAACGCTAACTATAGCTGCTGCAAATGTCACCCCTGTCCGGCCGCCCCAAGCCGGATCAGGAGGCCCATGCCAATGGTGACCCTAAGAAGGTATCAAGGGGATGTTTCCCCGGGCCTTGGACCGCCTCTGTCCTAAGGCCCGGGTGTTGTCCACCTCTTCCTTGCTCTGACGTGATGCTGGCCGGGCGGCTCTAGCTCTCACTCAGAGCCCACCTCTTAAGGAGATGACTTGGCAGCAGACTATCCCTATTTCTAAGCTAACTACCTCGCAGG
>QEPC01012948.1:2576474-2646658 GCA_003113815.1 Sphenodon punctatus | reverse complement strand
GGGGGGGGGACAAAAACCGCCGCCACGAGAGCCGCTACCCGTGCCGGGCAGGGCCACGTGGCGACGGGGCTTAGGAATTATTCGGAAACGGAAAGAGAATAAAACTGAAAATATCAGAATGCCCCTATATAAATTGATGGTGCGACCGCACCTTGAGTGCTGTGTGCAATTCTGGTCACCCCATCACAAACAAGATATAGTAGAACTTGAAAAGGTTCAGAGAAGGGCAACAAAAATGATCAAGGGTTTGGAATGGTTTCCGTACAAAGAAAGGCTTGATAGGTTAGGGCTCTTCAGTGTGAAGAAGACTGAGAGGGGTTATAACAGAGGTTTATAAAATCTTGAAGAATGGAATGAGTACATAGAGAACATTCTTTTACCCACTCAAGTAGTAGTAGAACTAGGGGACACTGCATGAAACTAACTGGTGGCAGATTTAAAATAAAAGGAAAGTATTTTTTCACTCAGCACACCAATTGTTGCCAGAGGAGGTTGTCAGGGCCAGTAGCATGGCTGGGTGTAAAAAAGGACTGGATAAGCTCTTGGTGAAGAGGTCCATGAACAGCTATTAGCCAAGTAGATTATTAGATGGTAACTTCTTATCGTAAGGAGCAGGGAGTGATCAACAGAGAATGGATTGCCCATTGTGACTGCTGATACTTCTCCCATGTGACTGAAATTGGCCACTGTCAGATACAGGATGCTGGGCTTGATGGACCATTGGTCTGACTCAGTATGACACTTCTTATGGTTGCCTCGTTTCTTGATGCTGCTTGCCCCATGCCAAGCAGCATGAGGGCTGGAGGATGAGAGTGACACTACAAAAATCATTGTCGCTAAAAAAGACACATGCCACTTTGTGCTGCGTTAGCAAGAGCATTGTATCCAAGACATGAAATGTGGTGGTGCCACTTTACTTGGTGTTAGTGAACCTTGACTTCATCTTGAATACTGTGCTTAGTTTTGGACATTGAATACTGTGCTTAGTTTTGGACCTCATCCAGTCCCCAACAGCAGCCAGACCTAGTAAGCACTGAGACTGCAGGGCCTGAGTTGGATGAAAAAGAGAGGTAGAGCTGGCTGTTGTCAGCAGACTGATGGCATTTCACTCCAACCTCCAAATGACCTTGCCCAGCAGCCTCATATACATTTTGAACCCAAAAGCAGAGGGTTAGTCTTGATGACTGTCATGGGGAACCAGCAGAGACCTCTGGCCCCAGCAGGTGGTTATACTTGCAACCAGAGGTCACACAATGTAAATTTAATAAGGTAAGTCACACAATATGAATGTCACAATGTAAAACCTGGGGGGAATGGAATGTGGGATGTTTCAATGTGAAACCTGTGATGGGACATTGGGAGAGTGCTTGAGTGATAATGCAGACTTACAAAGGAGATGTCCGCCCAGGGGCAAGTAACAGCCAGGAGTGGGCCATTGGCAACTATCACTGGTAATGGTCCATCAGCATCATTGCATGAGACTGGGAACAATGGAGGTGGTGGCTTTTTAAGGCAATCCCCAAAGAGCCAAAAAGAAGAGCCATCTTGAAGCTGGAGACAGGACATGAAGCTGCAGAGCAGGAGGGTCTGGAAGGATGTCCAGACACAGAAGGAACCAGGACTAGACTAAGGGGGCAGTCAGCCCATGGCTAAGTAAGGCAGCTTTGCGCACCTTTTTGGACTTTATTTTCTAATGCCCATTCTCTATGACTCTGAACCAATACTTGTCTTATATTCCTACATAAACCTTTTCTCTTTATACAGTGTGTCTCTGTGAGTTTACTGGCACCAGATATCAACTGGGGACGGCCCCGGAATAAACCGGAGCACCTTGAACTGAACCCAATCTTCTGATGACTTGGGCCCCCACTAAGACACAGGCAACCAGGTTGTGGCTGGTCTAGTGGGGTGTTGGGGGGGGGGGAAGAGGGGGACAGCCTAGAGAAACGGGGGACCCCGATCCTTGTCACGATAACCCTTGAGATACCTTCCGACCCTACAATTCTATGGTTCTATGTTTGCAGCATGGTTCTTAGTCATAATTTTCTTCTACATTGTGTTTTAGGGTTCATGAGGCTTCTCCGTTCATTAAGTTGAAGCACCTGCTGCACAACTAAGGAAAGGATTTATTTCCACTTTCCCTGTCTCTTTATTTCAATATCCTCTAGGCTGGCTACTCTGTCTGGCTACTAGGAGGTGAACAGCAAATGTTGTTCCTTTAATTAAATCACTCAGCCACGGTGTCAAATGTGGCTGAGAGATCTAGCAGGATCGGGAATGTTGAACATCCTGCGTTCATCTCCCGGTGGAGATCATCCACCAAGGCCACCAACGCCATCTCAGTACCATAGCCGGGGCGGAACCCAGATTGAAAAGGGTCCAGGAAACCGATGCTGTCCAAATTCGCCTGGAGCTGCAGTGCCACTGCCCGTTCAATAACCCTCCCTAAAAAGGGATCGACCAGACAGTGCCTCCATAACCTCGTGCCCCACGCGTACTGCTTCCAATCCGGTGTCAAAGTTGCTCTGGATCTGAGCGATCTTGTCTGCAAAGTAGGTGGCAAACTCCTCACAGCGGGCCTGGGACAAGTCCCCGTCCAGGCAGAGGGAGGCCGGACTGACCAGCCCCCGCACCACCCGGAACAGTTCTGCTGGACGTGACTTTGCGGACACTATGAGGGCAGCAAAGAACTCCTCCTTTGCTGTCCTCACAGCCTCAACATAGGACCACAAATGGGTCCTATGGAGAAGGCGGTCAGATTCAGAGTGAGTCCGACGCCAGCGTCGCTCTAGTCTCCTACCTACCTGTTTCATACACCGCAGCCCCTCAGTAAACCAAGGGGCCCTGCGGTGACGAGACGGAGGGCGAAGACGTCTCGGAGCCACCCTGTCAATTGCCTCCCCCAGCAAGGTGTTCCAATGCTGGATAAGCTCGTCGACAGAGTGGCCATCCGGGTCTAAGGTTAACTCCCTCAGAGCCCCCTGGAACCACTGTGGTTCCATCAGCCTCTGAGGGCGGACCAACCTAACTGGTCCATTCCCCTTCTGGGGGAGGTGCGCTAAGAGGCTGGCCTGTAGGAGATAATGATCTGTCCATGACAAGGGCATGACACTCACATCCCACACTAACGGGTCACCAGCCTCAAGGCCAGAACAAAAGATCAGGTCGAGGGTATGCCCCCCCCCCCATGGCTCGGGCAGCTAACCACTTGGGACAAGTCCATGGTGGCCATGAACTCACGTTCTGCTCCCACAAGGCCGGCGTCGGCATGGGCGTTGAAATCCCCCAGGACCAAAGTCCTGGAGGAGCCCAGCGCCACCTCTGAGACCAGCTCTGCTAGAGCGGCAAGGGATGCTGCTGAACAGGAAGGGGCCCGGTATACAAGTGAAAAGGATCTATGGATTGTGGCTGAACATGAGTTAGCAATGTTGTTCAAAAGGCTTGCACAGTTTTAGGCAGCATTAACAGAAGCATTGTCTACCAAGTCAGTGAAGGTAATAATTCCACTCTATTCAGCACTGGTCAGACATCACCTGGAATACTGTGTCCAGCTTTGGGCACCTAATTTTAAGGAGGATATTGACTAACTGGAGCAGGTTCAGAGGAGGACAACAAAGATGATAAAGGGTCTGGAAAACAAGTCTTATGAGGAAAGGGGTATGGTTTAGTCTAGGTAAGAGAAGGTTAAGAGGAGACATGATGGCGGTCTTCAGATATCTAAAGGGTTGCCACCAAGAAGATGGCAAAAAAAACAAAAACTGGGCAGAACTAGAAATAATGGGCTCAAATTACAGAAACGTAGGTTTGTTACGTATCAAGAAACAATTTCTAACAGTAAGAGCAGTTTGGCAATGGAACAAGTCACCTAGGAAGCTTCTAGACTCTTCATTGTTGGAGGTTTTCAAAAAGAGATTGGACGTCCCTTTGTTGGGAATGTTGTAGGTGTAAGTGTCTTGCATCCAAGCAGAGGGGGATGGGCTAGATGGCCTTGAGACCCCTTCCAACTCCCTGTCTGGTCCTCAGCGTAGTAGCGGCTCCTGCAGTTCTTTGCAGTCTGCTTCGGACTTAACTATATTATATTAGTAGTAGTAGTAGTAGTAGTATTTTATTAGTATTTTTTATATAGCATCAGCGATGTACCTGGCGCTTTACAAAAAACAAGATAGACACGGTCCCTGCCCAAGAGCTTACAATCTAAATAATTTTGTATCCTCTTATCAAAGTGTGTTTACGTTTCTCTCTAAAAAAGGAACATGACCATATCAAACCATGCTGCTTGACAAGTGGTAATGAATTTTAGGCACTGGGCTTTCCTGGGCTGAATTTGAGCCAGTGGCCTGGGTTCCTCCAGCCACTAACCTAGAACTATACTATTTTTTTAACTTTCCTAAACTATCCAGTCATTAAATTCATTGCTTGAATTAAAATATGAGGAAGGGAATGAGTTGCAACACAGTTAAGGAGTATTATGAAGTGTTTGGGCAGCCCCATCTCTAAGGGGCAGAGGCTACAGCACAGAGTGGTTCACTCTGTGCTACAGCTGCCAGCCTTCCTTCCCCATGCCCCAGATTGATGTATGGGCGTTGCACACCCACCCAAGTAGGATGTCTAAACATTACCCACACAGATGGGATTTTGCATGTGAAAAACTCATTAAAAAACCCTTTGGCTGAGTAATATTTCATAGAATTGGAAGGAACTTCGAGAACGATCTGATTTCTAATACTAACCCCCTGCTTGGATGCAGGATGGCTACAACGTCCCTGACAGATGGGTGTCCAGGCTCACCCAGTATGTTGTTCACTGCTGTTTCATAGTTAACTGTAATAAACAGGACAAAACAAAAATGTAGGGTATCAGATTTTGGTTTAGCTCTTGAATGCCACATCCTGCTTTTTTTTATTTTGTTGAAGTCCTTTTTATATACAAAACGTGAGTCTGGACAACTGATAACTGCTGTTTGTACTGCTTTTTTGCAGTCTGTAACAACAGGCAAAAAGAATGCTGATACTCAATAAAACATATATTCCTGATATAAACCTAGTACTTCCTTTGAAGTACCAGGAATATTTTTGCAGCCTTCATAAGTCCCATTTATAAAAATAAACAAATGTATTCAACCAAACTAAACACCTACAAAACACAACATCCATTTTATTTTATTTATTTTATAATAATTATTATAATCTTTATTTTAATATAGCTTTTTATTTTAATTTTAACTGCAATGGCAATTGGAGCGCTTTACATATAACTAACAGAAAAAATTGTGTTAGGTTAGGCTGAGAGAATAATGTGACTGGCCCAAGTTCACCCAGTCAGTTTCTTGCTAAGGTGAGACTAGAACCAGGGTCCCTCCCCTCCCACGCCCTGTCCAAGTACTGCGCACTTAGCCATTACACCACACTGGCTCTATAAATTAATTTATTTAAATTTATAACCCACCTTTCCCAAATGGCTCAGGGCAGCTTACAAAATAAAATAAATACATAAAAACAGCATAAAACCAACCCCCAACCTTTCCCCTCCCCCAACCCCGCAAAACTCTGCCCAGCCACCCCACTTCCTGGCCCTGCCCACTACATGCCGTAATCAAAAGGAAGGTCTTGCACTGCCTCCGGAAGATGCCCAGGCTCAGACTCAAATGAACCTCTGGGGGAAGCCTGCCCGTTGGGGGGGGGGGTCCATTCCCACATTTAATTTTAGTCTAATGAGAAATGAGTTTTTCTAATCTTCCTATTTACCTACCTTGATGGAGTGTTGTGAGGATGAATTAGTTAATATTTATATTGTCCTTTAAAATATGAAATGCTACATTATCCTCTTGAATCTTAACATGCATAATGATGTTTGCTAAAAAGAGCCACTTAATATTCTGAAGGAAGGCTTTGCCAGCAAAGAGAGTAATGGGGAGGAAGAGTAATGTGGCATCACTGGGGCAGCCACCGAGAAAGTCCCCCGGAGAGCCCTCACCGTATGAACAAGAGTAACAGAAGGTACCCGCAGCGGGCGCAGTGGAGAACGGAAGGACTGGGAGTTGTTCATATTTTTTAAAATGTGGATCCTTCCCAATGTATAATGTAGCTGATCTATGGTATGGATTAGTTTATCAGCTATTTTCCATGGCAAACAGATTTCAAGAGTTAAATTTGGCTCTTTTTTTTCACATGGGTTTCAGTCTTGGTGGAGCAAAATCCCATTAGTCCTAGCTTAGATTCCAAAAGGCTAATTGCTTTAAGAGCAAGAACATGCGTGCAGGCTGCATTACTGTCCAATGGGGGGGAAAACCATTCCCACATTTAATTTTAGTCTGATGAGAAATTAGTTTTTCTTATCTTCCCATTTACCTACCTTGAAGGGATGTTCAGAGGATGAATTAGTTAATATTTATACTGTCCTTTAAAATATGAAATGCTACGTTATCCTCTTGAATCTTAAGATGCATAAATTATGTTTGCTAAAGAGAGCCACTTAATATTCTGAAGGAAGGCTTTGCCAGCAAAGACAGCCATTGCCTTGGGTTTTGACTAGAGACTGAACTGGTTGCAAAATCACAGTGCTGAAAGACAGGCTAGTGTGTTCTGTGCTTGGTCAGTGTCTGCCGGATTTCATTTTCCCATTACTCTTACACTGTTGATTTGAACATCCTGGAGGCTGATCATTTGTTTCTCATAAGCTATTAGTCAGTGTTTTTAGCTCTATGTTTCTTTTGCTGCAACATTTATGGGCTTCTGAATATTCCTTTTGAATCACAATTTTTTTTTAAGTTCAGGACTTCATAAACCTCTTTAAATCCTTTTGTGAATCTACGCCCTATATAATCCATTTTGTTTGTTTGCAACATGCCATGCTCTTGTCCTTGCACGTTTTTTATTCCATCACTATAAAGGCAGGATTTTTTTGTTCGTTTGTTTTTTCTTACAGTGATTTTTCATTTTCTTTTGTTTTGCAGTCATTGATATATGTAGAGAAGAAAGGAGAGTTTCCAGGACAGCAGGCATCATATGACAGTTGTTTTCAAAATGTACAAAATTTAGGATCTCAAAGTCTTCGGGCATAAGTTGTGTACAAAAGTACTAAATAATTGTTCACAGTCCGAAGCATTGTTATTTTCAATAATGGATCCATGGCCCAGATAAAATGTAACGTGGGCATATAGCCCACCACTAAACTCACGTGTAGAATATTTTCACATGAGATTGAATCTCACGTGAAAATCTGCACGTGGGCAAGCAGCCTAGGAGCTGACTAGGCTCCTAGAACCACGGGAACCACCAGCTTGTTCTTGGGAAGTGCAGGACACTCCTCTTTACCTGGGGGACACACTGTGTATGAGTGGCCAGACAGGCTTCTTGCTCACATTACCCAATCTCACATTTGTTTTTAACAAATGTGAGATTGGGTAATGTGAGTAAACCCTGTTCCTCATACAGGATGAAATTACACGTGTATTTCAGCACGGATTGTCAGGACTTGAAAATCCAGCCCTGTCACTCACGTGAGTTTAAATACTTTAGTGTGAACGTGTGCAGGAGAATTTCACTATAAGATAAAACGCTGAGATTTCCCTTTGCAGCAACTCAGCCGGGGGCAGTAGTGGCAGTGGCGGCAGCAGGAACTTCTCCAGCCACCTCTCTCCAGAGTTTCCTCTGGCTTCTTTCATCCCCTTGCGATGCGGCCTTTCAGAACAGCTGCGGCTGGATGATGTCATCCAGCTGAGACTGCCTGGAAGGTCCCGTCGGGAGAGACTGGAAGCAGCCAGCAGACGCTATGGAGAGAGGTGGCAGGAGAAGTCCCTGCTGCTGCCCCCGGGTGCATTTCTGGGCTGGAGGGACGGTGTGGTGAGTTACTGGGCTGTGGGGGGGAAGGAGGTAACATGTGCATGGATCCGTTATTTTCAATAATGGATCCATGGCCCAGATAAAATGTAATGTGGGCATATAGCCCACCACTAAACTCATGTGTAGAATATTTTCACATGAGATTGAATCTCACGTGAAAATCTGCACGTGGGCAAGCAGCCTAGAAGCTGACTTGGCAAAGGAGCTGTGCTGGGCTTTGAGGAGTGACACTGCACAAGTGAGAGCGGATGATGGGTAATGATGTGCCCCTCTGTGAAAGAGGATTTGGCATCCACCTACATCTAGTGCAGCACTTCAGTTCTATTTTTGTCTTACTGAAATGTTTTGAGAAATGCTATGAAAACGTCTGCTCTTAAGGTAGTCAGACATCAGACTGATAGGATTCTGTTCATCCTGATTAGTTTTCAGCTCATTTGAAGAATGATCATTTGACCTGGTAAATGAAGCTGCTATTTTAAAGCAATAATAATCACCTAAAAACCAAGTACCTTGCAGCCATTTGAAGCTTTGGTGTTTTTGAAAACCATATCATCTGTGAATCATAAAGCTCACTTTCATGTTGCTGAAATCCAGAATGAACAGTGTTCCAAAGTTCCCCTCTGAAATCTATTGAATAGTCTATACATACTAGACAGAGCAAGAAAGATGGTAATAATTAGCTTCAATTCAGTTATCTCTTCTGTGAAGAGTGTATAACAATGGAGACCACTTATATCGGGGTTGAAAGTAAATGTATTCCTGTTAACACATTCATTCATATATTCAGGTCTACTTCTGAGAGAATGCAGGAGAATGAAGGCCATTGCCATTGCTTACTATGGAAGAGATTTAATTGCATTATATTTAAGCCCCTCAATAAAAGCGAGAGGTATAGTTATTTGTAATTATTTAAATAACCTCATTTAACAACTATTTTCCATTGGCTTTAGTGACTTTGGATCAGGCCTTTAATACTTTCATTCCTCGGGCAGTTGATCTGCCAAATTATTCAAATGTAAGGAAAGAAATTAGTTCACAGCAAAGACATTTATTTTAAAAGTTATTTTTTTATCGGGCATTCATTCAGCTTTGTAAGGTCCTCACTCTGTTACTTTTCAAAGGTCCTCATAATTTTCTTTCAATAGAAGCAGCACATGATGATGTAGATTTCTCAGGTCATAAACTTACCCCTCATCAAATTCAGTGTTTTCAAATTCAGGGAAGGGTTAAACGGACAACTTTCTCTTAATAATTTATCTCCTGAAAAATGAGAGAGCTGTTCGGCACAGGAATAAATCACACTTTCACAGGCAGGGGCTGTTTCATTACAGCCAAACACTGCGGAAAGGGGAGAATGAGATTTCCAAGTTCATTCCATAGAAACTATTTGAGACTGGTCTTTTCTAATCAGCTGGATGGGTTTTTGGAGCCTGTAGGATTTATAAGGCGTCGAAAGTCACAATAAATAATGTCCATTTAAAAAAAAAATATATATATATATATATATATTGGTGCTGAGTGTAATTCATTGTAATTAGTCTCTATAACACTTTTAAAAGATTTTGTTCTGGGACATCACTTATCATTGGTCTGAAACTGGATAGACACATTTAGGTTTACAGTATATTTTAAAATAAACATTTTAAAAATTACTAAAGCATTTTTGATTTCTACTGTATAATATGGCATGCCCCTGACATTTTAAAGGCGTTCTGTCAACTTCAAATCTTTTTTTTTTTTTTTTTAAGTGAATTTAAGCCTCATCTGTCCCTGGTTCTTTTGGTTTTACAACCTAGGGCTAACCTTACCGCAGGGTGACCTAGGGTGGCCACCCCAAGCCCTGATGTTTCTGAGGGCCCTGCAGTGACCTCTATTTTCCACCACTCCCTCTCAGTGGGGCCCCAAACATGACCACCTTAGGGCACCACAGAGGTTGCCCCCAAGGGGGAGGGGCCACCAGGGGCCCTGTTTTTTTTTATCTTTGCCTTGGACCCCGGAAATCATAAGAACATAAGAAGTGCCATACTGGGTCAGACCAATGGTCCATCTAGCCTAGCATCCTGTCTCGGACAGTGGCCAATCACGGTGGCTTGGGAGAAGCACCCAACAGGTCACAATGGGGGATGCATTCCCTGTTGTTTTCCCCCAGCTCCCATCATGTTCCCATATCCTGTCTGGCTAATAGCTGCTAATGGACCTATCTTCCAGAAACTTGTCCAAACCTCTTTTAAACTCAGCTATAGTCCTGGCCCTTACCACAGCCTCTGGCAGTAGATTCCACAACCCAATTATACGCTGAGTGAAAAAATATTTTCTTTTATTTGTTTTAAACTTGCCACCCATGAGTTTCATGGAGTGTCCCCTAGTTCTAGTACTAGCTGAGAGGGTAAATAACTGCTCCTTGTTTATTAGTTCCACACCACTCATGATTTTATAGACCTCTATCATATCTCCTCTCAGTCGTCTCTTCTCCAAACTGAAGAGCCCCAACCTACCAAGCCTCTCCTCATACGGGAGCCCTTCCATGCCCTTGATCATTTTTGTTGCCCTTCTCTGTACCTTTTCTAGTTCAGCTATGTCTTTTTTGAGATGGGGCGACCAGAACTGCACACAATATTCGAGGTGCGGTCGCACCATTGATTTGTATAGAGGCATTATGACATCCTCAGTTTTATTCTCTATCCCCTTCCGAATAATTCCTAACATTCTGTTTGCTTTTTTGACTGCTGCTGCGCACTGCGCTGTGGATTTCATTGTATTGTCCACAACCACCCCCAGATCCTTTTCCTGAGTGGTAACTCCTAGCTTAGTACCCAGCATTGTGTACGCATAGTTTGGATTATTTTTCCCTACGTGCATCACTTTGCACTTGTCCACATTAAATCTCATTTGCCATTTAGATGCCCAGGCACCCAGTGTCGTAAGATCCTGTTGCAGTTCCTCACAGTCTGCTCGTGTTTTAACTACCTTGAATAACTTGGTGTCATCTGCAAATTTGATCACCTCACTCTTAACACCCTTTTCCAAATCATTAATGAATACATTAAACAGCACCGGTCCCAATACAGATCCCTGAGGCACACCACTTTTTACATCTCTCCATTGTGAAAACTGACCATTTAGTCCTACCCTTTGCTTTCTATCTTTTAACCAGTTTCTGATCCATAGTAAGACACTACCTCCTATCCCATGACTTTTTAATTTTCTCAAGAGTCTCTCATGAGGGACCTTATCAAATGCTTTCTGGAAATCCAGGTACACTATATCTACTGGGTCTCCCTTGTCCACATGCTTATTTACACCCTCAAAGAATTCCAACAGGTTAGTGAGGCATGACTTACCTTTACTAAATCCGTGTTGACTCTTCCCCATTAAGCCATGTTTGTCAACATGCCCTGTAATTCTGTCCTTAATGATGGTTTCCACCATTTTGCCCGGCACAGACGTCAAGCTTACTGGTCTGTAGTTTCCAGGATCGCCTCTGGATCCCTTTTTAAATATCGGGGTTACATTTGCCACCCTCCAGTCCTCGGGTACAGTGGCAGATTTTAGTGACAGGTT
This sequence comes from Sphenodon punctatus, assembly GCA_003113815.1. Classification (NCBI taxonomy): domain Eukaryota; kingdom Metazoa; phylum Chordata; class Lepidosauria; order Sphenodontia; family Sphenodontidae; genus Sphenodon; species Sphenodon punctatus. Next base: position 2,635,256 of record QEPC01012948.1, on the reverse strand, counting down.
ACAAATTACTAACAGTAGGTCTGCGATTTCATATTTGAGTTCCTTCAGAACTCTGGGGTGAATGCCATCTGGCCCTGGTGACTTGTTAGTATTCAGTTTGTCAATTTGCCCTAGAACATCCTCCAACGTCACATTGATTTGTAACAGCTCTTCCAATTCCTCGCCCACAAAGCAAGGATCCGGCGTGGGTACCTCCCCAAAATCCTCCGCAGTGAAGACCGACACAAAGAACTCATTCAGCTTCTCTGCAATGTCCTTATCCTCCCTAAGCGCCCCTTTTACTCCCTTGTCATCTAATGACCCAACTGACTCCCTAGCAGGCTTCTTGCTTCTGATGTATTTGAAAAAGTTTTTGTTACTTGTTTTTGCCTCTTTAGCAAGTCTCCCTTCAAAATCTCTCTTGACCAGCCTTATTAGCACTTTACATTTAAGTTGCCAGTGTTTATGCTCTTTTGTATTATTTTCATTGGGACTAGCCTTCCATTTCTTAAAGGATGCCTTTTTGGCTTTAATAGCCTATTTCACCTCCCCATTTAGCCACAGTGGAAGACGTTTGGTCTTCCTGCTTCCTTTTTTAACTTGCGGGATGCATTTAATCTGGGCTTCCAGAAAGGTGCTTTTAAACAGCCTCCATGCCTCTTGCAAACTTGTAGCCCTTGCAACTGGGCCTTTTAGTTTCTTTTTAACCAATTTCCTCATTTTGTCATACTTTCCCTTTTTAAAGTTAAATGCTACTTCTGTACTTTTCTTTCTCTTTCTCTTTACAGAAATCCTAAGACCAGCCCTGTTATAACCACACTCCCATTTAAAAGTTATCTTTTTTCTCTCTAAATATATTTTTTCTCTGTGTTGGAAATTAAGAAACTGGCTTAATGCAAAATCCTGGCAAATGTATGAAGTACTGTTCCAGAAATTCTTCTCAGAGAGGACAATGCTAGGTGGATGGCGTATGTAGGGAATCCATAGTATCTTTAAAAAGTTACATGATTTAGTATAATAACAGAATCACATAATAAATAAGCTTCCTGCATATGAACATGCAACCAAAAAAACTTCCATTCTGTTTTCTCATGCCAAGCGCTTACTTAACCAGCTATTTTAGCACCGATTTGAAATGGTCAATAATATGATGATTACGCACTCTGACAGTCAGAAGTTGGAAAACTGAACATTTTCTTTGGGTTTTGAGAAGCCAGCCTTTATCCCGGTAGGTCATGGCGAGGATTGCTTCAAGGCTTTTTAAGTTGTTCTACAGATGCTTCCACCCACACACAAGAAAAGTGTTTTGCTTTGTGGGATTTAGGGGGCTGGTGGTTCTTGCCAAGATCAGATTTTATTTGTTCAGTGGAATGCATCTGAGGTTGCAGCGGACAAGCTACCATCTATGTTCTTCCTGTGAGATGCTTAAAGTATTCTGAGATTTTTGGCCTAGTTGTTTGCCCAGCACCCTCAGTGTTTGTTTTGAAACTCGATACTATGCATGTGTGCATCCTTAATCACCGGTGTCAAAAGCGATTTCTTGTGCCACAAAGATTTTATCTGCCAAATTCTGTACTAACTTGCACCTCGTACAATCCTGTGTCACAGCCAGGTTTATAAATCAGAGCAGAATGGGCTGCACCTACCTCACAGGCCTACCAACTCTGCTACTTTGGGTAGCAGACTACCACCAAATTTGTTTTAACTGCCACATGGGCTGTAAAAAGGCAGGGCTTGGCCTTTCTCCTTGAGCCCTGAGTTACATTAGCAGCAGGGGCCAGGAGTGAGCAAAGTCTCAGAGACATGCACATTGGAGTGAGTATGCGTCTAAGCCTCACTCTTACTAGTGCCTATTTGCACTGCTGTTGGCTCCTCAAAATGGATCCTTCAGCTGTACTGAGCAACACAAAGCAGAGAGAGCAGTGGAAGTTCAAGAGTATATTTATTATTTAGGGCTCTTTCTCCAACTCCCACTTTACAAAATGAGCCTAATTTGCCTCTGGGAAAATCTCTGGGAAGCTAATCAGGCACAGGGTTTGTAATGTGGAAATGTTAAGCTGCATGTGTTTGGCAGCAATTCTGCAGGGAATGCAGAGTCGGATTTACTGACTTTGCACCAGCTCTGAATCCCCCCCCACAGGATTGCTGCCCAGAATGCGCGTGATAACATTTTCATGTTACAAACCCTGTGCCTGGTCTGCCTCCTGGAAATTTTCCTGGAGGCAAATTGGGCACATTTTGTAATGTGGTAAAGCATCCTTTCCCTCAAGATGCCTCCTGGACTTTTAATAAGGAACAGAAACAAAAGGGGTCAGGGGAGGAACAAGAATGAAAGAAAGATTGGAAGAAAGGGAGAGAGAGAAGTCAATCAAAAATGAAAAACAAAGCAAAAGAGAAAAAAAAATAATTAAGAGAAAACTTTAGAGAGAAAAAGAGAGGCTGAAATAAAGGAGGAACATGAGGGAGGGAAAGAAAAAGGAGTCTCTGTCTCTACAACTTGTGTGTATGTGTACTTTTCAGATTAAATTTTTCATGCACTATGAATCGAATAAATTTACTTCTTGATTTTCAAATGTTGGCTGGCGAGCTGCCATTTTAAAACATCTGATCTAACATTGAGGCATTTGTGATGTTCTGATATTCTCTCTCCCAGTTAGTTCTGTGCTGCGTGAGTATATATAGAATATCAAGTTAAGAACATAAAAAGTGCTCTAATGGGTCAGACCAATGGTCCATCCAGCCCAGCACCTGTCTCTGACAGAAGCCAATTCTGGTTGCTTGGAAGCAGTACCCAACAGGTCACAATGGGGCGATCCATTCCCTGTTGTTCACTCCCAGCTCCCGACAGTAAGAGGTTACATTCCCCCCAAAACCTATCTAGCTAATAGCTGCTAATGGACCTATCCAGGAGAAGCTTATCCAATCCTTTCTTAAACCCACCCAGCTATACTACTGGCCTTGACCACATCTTCTGGTTACAACTTCCACAGCTTAATTGTACATTAAGTGAAAAAATACTTTTACTTGTTTTAAATCTGCTACCTGTCAGTTTCATGGAGTGTCCCATAGTTCTAGTGCTATTTGAGAGGGCAAATAACTGTTCCCTATTAACTTGTTCCACACCACTCATGATTTTATAAACCTCCATCATATTATCCACCCCACCCCAGTCATCTCTTCTCCAAGCTGAAAAGCCCCATCCTATCCAGCCTCTCTTCATAGGGGAGCCGTTCCATACCCCTTATCATTTTTGTTACCCTTCTCTGTACCTTTTTTGTTTCTACTATATCTTTTTTGAGATGGGGCAACCAGAACTGCACACAATATTCAAGATGTCATTGTATCATAGATTTATATAGTGGTATTATGATATTTTCAGTTTTTTTCTCTATCCCTTTATGAATAATTCCTTACACTCTGTTTGCTTTCTTGATGTCCGCCGCACACTGAGCTGAGGATTTCAGTGTATTGTACGCAAATAATTCCAAGGTCCATTCCCTGAGTGGTAATTTCTAATTCTTAACTCAGTATTGTGTACATAAAGTTTGGATTGTTCTTCCCTATGTGTATCACTTTGCAGTTGTCCACATTAAATTTTATCTGCCATTTAGATGCCCAATGACCTAGTCTCACAAAATCCTCCTGCAATCTTCACAATCCAGTCGTGTTTTACCTACCTTGAATAAATTTGTGTCATCTGAAAATTTGATCACCTCACTCCCCATTCCAGATCATTAATGAATACATTAAATAACACCAGTACAGATACCTGGGGCACTCCAATTTTTACTTCTCTCCATTGTGAAAACTGACCATTTAATCCTGCTCTTTGCTTCCTATCCTTTAACCAGTTACCAGTCAACAATAGGACACTGCCTCCTATCCCATGACTTTTTAATTTCCTCAAGAATCTCTCATGAGGGACCTTATCAAAAACTTTCTGAAAATCCAGATACACTATATCAACAGGCTCATGCTTCTTGACATGCTTATTCACACCCTCAAAAAATTTCACTAGATTATTTATTTATTTACTTATTTATTTTCAAGCTTTTATATCCTGCACAGTCAGCTCAGGACAGCTCGCAATCATAATAAAACATCATAATAGTAAAATAATAAAATCAGAAGTTAAACACAACCAAGTGGAGCCAAAACAACCCAGCAACCCTCCACCCTACCCCCTCCCTCGCTGAAAGCCAGGTGGAATAGCCAAGTTTTACATTGACGTCGAAATGAAGGGAGGTCCGGGGCCACCCGAGCCTCCGCCGAAAGGGAGTTCCACAGCCATGGTGCAGCCACCGGGAATGCCCTCTCCATCGTTGCCCCCCAGGGGACCTCAAGGAGGGCACCCCCTGATGACCACAGGAGCCGTTCCAGAGCCCTGGGGATGAAGCGGTCTCTCAGATGGGGGAGGAGGGCAGATCGTGTAGGACTTTGTAGGTCAACACCAACACCGTGAATCAGGCCCGGATGATTACTGGCAGCCAGTGCAGAGCACCGGTGTTATGTGCTCCAAGTGACCCATCCCTGTAAAATATTGGTGTTATATTCACTACCCTCTTGTCCTCAGGTATAGTGGCAGATTGTAGCGATAAATTACAATTGCCAGTAACTAGTCTGCAATTTCAGTTGATTTCATTCAAAACTCTGGAGTGTACAGCATATGTTCCTGGTGATTTGTTACTATTAGTTTGTCAATTTGGTCTAGAACCTCTTCTAAAATCACGTTGATATATGACTGCTCTTCCGACTCATCACTTACAAAGAACAGTTTCAGCATCAGTATCTCCCCAACATCCTCTGCAGTAAAGACAGAAGCAAATAATTCATTCAGTGTCATTGCTGTGGCCTTATCCTCCCTGAACACCCCCTTTTACCCTCTGGTCATCTAATGGCCCAACTTAGGCCGCATTCACATCTGTGGCGGCAAGACCCACGAGGGAAGACGTGGCAGCGGGGAGGAACCGGAGAGCAGAAGAAGAGCCGGTGCGAACAGGGATGTGCCACGGCTTCCCTCTGATGCAAATGGGAATGTGCCACGACTTCCCTTGCTCATGCCAGGGAGCAAAATCCTGCCCTGACATGCGCAAGGGAACCCGCGGCACATCCTCGTTCGCACCGGCTCTTCTTCTGCTCTTCGGCTCCTCCCTGCTGCCACATCTTCATGAGTCTTGCCTCCACAGATGTGAATGCGGCTTTACTCTCTAGTAGACTTCTTGTTTATGATGTACTTTAAAAAGTTTTGTTATTAATTTTTTCCTCTTTATTAAGTCTCCAAATTCTTTCTTGGCCTACCTAATTAATGTTCTTGCTTGTTACTTGTTTCTGGTTTCTAATGTTCTTGCTTGTTTCACAAAGAACTACTTTACATGGTCATTCATGCCACTTGGTCTACAAGAAGAGATACCACAAGGAAGGAAATAAATGGTGTTATACTCTCTCTGTAGTTTAGACAACTTTCACTCTGGAGGGTAAAATCCAGAGTCATTTTATGGCTCTACAGATTTAGGAGGGATTAAAAAAAATTTCCCACCTGAGGTTTTGAGGAACTCTGCAAGGTTCTGAAAATATTTTTTCAAAACACTTCAATGTGGTGAAATGAATATTTTTTCAAGAGCTATAGTGAAAGAGAGTTACCAGTCCATATCAAGGTTGTCTTAATAATAATAATAATACTGCAACACTGATTTTTATTACTTACTGAAGAGAAATCCATTATTATAAGATATTAATCTATCTGGATTTGGAGAAGTTTCTTTCATAGGGTTATATTTATATATGACACTGATATTCTAAGTTATTTTATATTGCAGTGGTTGCATTGTGTAAAAAACAAACAAACAAAAAAAACCCAAATTAGTCTATACAATACAGATGTTCCCTTCAAAAGTATGTAGCATTTATAAAAGTATTGTATAGAGGCAGCAAAACCTTCCAGACTGGGTGAGTTGGTTAAAGCTACTCTGATGTGGTTTTCACATCTGCGAATCCGAAACTCTGTGCTTTTATTCACTGAACTCATCCCTTTGTCGAGTGGATTCTTGAGGTTTTGTAGTTAATGGAATGAGTAACTTGATTCATTTCTATGCAGTATGGGGTATATTAATTTCCTGGGAAGAGAAACAATAGGAAGGGTTAGACATTGTTTGTTATAATATTTGATGGGTATTGAGAATGCTTTGTGGCTTCTTTTTTAAGTTAATTTGAAGATTAGCCATTTAATTGAAAAACTCTATCTACTGTAACAAATGCTTTTTAAAATTTTGTTCTGAAATCACCCTAAAGACACTTCTGTCTTTTGCTGGAGTTCTGTCATCTTGCTCCCAAGACAGCCACTAAATTTTGGAATAGGAAGTTATCAGCATAATGTTACACTGTCCACCAGTAATGAAGCTGTACATCACCTACTTCTGGATCTCTCTCAAACCGAGCCATTTCAGTTGTCTTAAAATGGACTAGCATAAAATATGCCTCTGTTACAGAGCAGTATGTTAAATCAATTTGTTTTTTAATACTAACTACCAGTAGTTCATATATGACAAATGTAGTCTAAGTGGCAAAGGCCTGCATATTCTTAATTATGGGGATTTGCTATTTGCACTATACAAAGATAATACACTGTTTACTCGGGCTCTTAATTCTTGGAGCAGTTGTGCCAGCAGAACCCCAAACGCAAGTAGTTTGAAGCTCAGAGCCATAACCTTTGAAGCCCTCTGGCACTTAAAAATTGAATGATGGCAAGTGTTAATTGTACTGGAGTGAATGTTAATTGTTACTGATTACCTTGAAAAGCTTTTTAATGGTGCAGAATTACTGCCAAAAGTTAACCCTGAGAGGAGATCTAGATTGCTGAGATAAAAATACTTTTTGCTGTATATATCAGTATCATCTACTATCCAGCATTAGAGAGAGCTAAGAATTTAGCGTCACAACATGCCTATGAAGGTAGTATTACATTCTCCTTTTTACAGGTAGACAAGATATGGTACTAAGTACTCTTATCACTAAGCCATTCTTCTCCTTTTATAATAACTCCTAGCCTGCTGTTACCTCAGATTTAACATCAGCTGTAACGTTAGTTTCCATCCAGCACTTATCTAATTTGGTTTTGTTTTCTGGGTTAAAAACCTATCAATTTGGGGGTATTTGTAAAATAAAACAAACGGTTTTCACTGAGTTCTTGGTTTTTAATACATTAAAGAATAATATATTTTTTTAAGTTTAAAAAAATCACTGTGCATGCACAAAATGGCCACTAGACTGTTCTGCACATGCATGCCCTTTTCCAAAATGGCAGAAACAGTGTCCCTGCCTTTTTGGAAAAGGGCAGTCATTCCACGCATGCATGGTAGCCATTTTGCACATGTGCACACCGGCTGCCCTTTCCAAAATGGTGGCCATGCTGCCAATGACATTTTGGAAAAGGGTCCCGCATGTGCAGAACGGCTCAGGTGGCCATTTTGCACACATACCTTCTTTCTTTCTTTATTTATTTATTTATTTATTTATTTATTTTAAAATTTTATTTTAAAACAAAAATGAATAAAACCAGAAGTATGTTGTTTGCTTATTCATTCATTTTCAGTGCCATTCGTTTTAGTAACGAATAAAAACAAAGTGAACTGCACACTCCTAGTGCCCACCCTAATCTTGTAGCTGCCAGTGATTTTGCTATGTGTCTTTGATCAATTCATTTAATTTGTGGCTGTTTTCTTGGAGTACTTGGGAAATCACTTGATGTCCTGCACATTTTACACAATTCCTTGACCTTTTACTGTCAGCCAACTAAGAAGTGAAGGCAATGGTTTACTTTTCCTAATGGCTGTTAATTTTAGAAAGCTTACAGTGATTAGAAGGAAAAGTGGTAAAAAGTCATCTGTAAGTATAGGTGCATTATTTAAAATAGTTCATTATTTTAAAGGAACAGTAATGATTTTGATTCATTAAAAAAAAAAAAGAATCCATATTAAAAACAACTTTTAGCTCCCAGCAGCAGTCAACAAGACATAGTGAAGTCTAGCCATTCCTCTTTCCAGTGCTCATTTCCATTCACTTTCTCAGTGGAAACAGATGTCAAAATTGGTGCAAAAAGGATCAGATGCTTTACAATAATCCTCTCAATCAGATACCAATCCAGGGTGGCAGATTAGCCGTGAGGTGAGTGCTATAAGGCCAATAAAGGGTGGACCCTGCTCTCTTACCTTCAAGTTAGAGCTATATTGCCTCAGGATGCCTGAGTGGTAACTAGTGTCAGACCCAAGGGACACTGGGAAGCAGAACCATGTGGTGTTAAACATGCAGCCAGCTTAGCTAAGCAGATTTTCAAAATGTCATCCAATTGATTTTTATACTTCTCAGTACAACAGTCAGCAGTGCTTTGTACAGCATTTAGAGGAATATGAGCATGGGCATTACAGTGGAAAATAGAGAGTAAGAAAAACTGCTGTGTACTGCTACCTATTCCTCTCTCTCCCCCAGGCAGATACATTGCCAAGAGCACTGGGCACTTCAGCACCCCAGCACCTCTGGCTAGCCATTCCAGAGGGTATAGACAGTCCGTTTGGGAGGTTGGTTGGATCCTCTTCAGCAGTGGGAAGGCTGAAATGTAGCAAATGCTTGGAGTAAAGCAAGCCTGCGAGTGTGTACAGCTAGTAGTGAAAATACATCTCCATAAAATCCAAGCTAATGGGAAGCTGCTCTTTGCCAATGCTGGTGGAGAGCTTTCTCCCTTCAACCAGGAGAACTTCTCTTCCTCTGATCAGCGTTCTCTTCTGTTTTTCTGTTGGGCAGTCTCATTTCCCTTGTCGACGCACCCTCCACAATCAGACACGGAGACTTAGTTCTGGTTTAAACAGGCCGCACTCTTTATTCAATCATAATTTGAGGCCGGTGGGTAATTGCCAGAGCAATCTGGGTCCAGTATGCTAGCTAATTCAACTTTTATTAACTTGTGCTGACCTGGATGTGCCTTCCAGTGTCAGCTGCCATTTAACATAACTTGAACAACCCCCTCGACCGATCCTAGTCGTGGCCGAACGGGGGCGGGTGAAGTGAGTCACCCCACCCTATGCCAAGTAAGGAGTTAAAGCGGTAACGAGGTCGAGGACTGTGACCATCCTTGCTCCCTCAGCCACCGCAAACTCCCTGGTACGTGATCCCAGGCATGCTGCGCCCAACATTACCTTGGATTCATGCCCCCATCTCTTAAGGAGATTACTTCAACTTACCTATTTATCTACTTTCACATACTGGACCCCTGCTGAGTGCGACAAATTTTTTACCCTTGCTTGTATGCTGGTATAAGATCAAATTCAACCAATTACTCACTTTACTCATCTTACCTTATTAATAATCGAATAATATCATTCCAAACATAAATTGTCCTAACCGAATTAATTAATTAACCTATTTAACCTATTCTCCACAGCAAAGGATGCCAAAAAATGGCCCATTCATCGATGGGATACTCATTCAAAATTCCTCCTTGGCTCCTTAATGGCAACCGGAATAACCTGTAGTGGAAGAGGGGAGGTGGGTGGGGCTGACTCTCCCCAACTGACAGCCCGCTCCTTCGGCGGCAGCAGGAAGCCCCGCCCCTTCTAACAAGGGCAGGCTTCCCAGCCGCACGTGACTTCTCGCGCCACTGGGGAGGGTTGCCTAGCAACCCTAACACAAACATAGAGGAAGCCTTCTAACAGGCTCCCCCTACGGCCGGGAGGAGCGCACCAAATCCCCGTCGCTGCAATTTTGGCGGCGAAGGGACTTCTCTGCCGCTTCCAGATTTTTAAATCTCGATTAGTTTCTCTGATCTGGCCTAGATCTGCCTCTTCCCCTCACATTCTAAATCTTCCCTTCTTCTCTCTCTCTCCCCTCCTCCGTGGAACCTTTCCCCTATCTTGTGCAATATCTGATCCCTTTTCTTACCCCGGCCTGCATCCTCCCTGAGCCAGCCAAGCAACCAACGCCTCTCGCTCACACGCATGCTTGCTGCTGCCACCGTGACGTCCCATCCCCCCAGCCTCCCCCTGAATACAACCAGCAGCCAGAGTCTGTCGGAGTGTTGTCTTGAATCACTGGCTGGCTGCACTGGGGTTTGGGGGGGGGGGGGGTGCAGACGGACTCTGACAGTGTGCCTGTTTAACATGAATCAGTCTCATTCATGGGTATGTGGGTGGCAGTGTGGGACAACTGTACCACAGGGTGGGCAGGCACGCAGGAAGGGAAGGGAATGAGGCTGTGGCGGCCGGTAGCAATAGAGAGCTGGGTTCTCAGATCAGATTTCTGATCCAGTCATGTCAGACAAGTAGCTGAGTAGCTACTGCTGCAGCAACATAACCTCTGCGCAGGGACTGCTTGGGATTTGTGGTGGTGGACTGGAGTTCAGATGGGTGCCCCCCGCCGCCTCAGCCCTCTGATAGTGGTGTACGTGTGCCCCCTTTACCCTTATGCTCCGCTGCCACTGAGAAGTCTTAATTTATACAGACCCCTCCATGCTGGGTTGGCGGGGGGACACTGCAATGGCATGCAAGTAAGTAGAACATGGAACATACGGAAATGCGCCCTTCACAACAACCTTCTAGAACTGATAGCAATAAGGCTCACGATTACAGCATTTCTATCTCGCATCCTACAAGAGACACTGCAAATCGCTATGGACAACACCACAGCAATGTGGTATGTAAACAAACAAGGTAGGGAAGAGGTAAAGCTTTGGAAGTGGGCAGTCCTCCCCGACATGCATCCTATGGCAACACACTTAGCAGGTCAGTCGAACACACTCGTGGACAACCTAAGCAGAGCTCCTACGCTACAGCACGAATGGATGCTCAGCACGCCAGCCACCGAGAACTTATTCAACATGTGGGGTCACCCTCTCATTGACCTCTTTGCGACTCTGCACAATGCACCGTGTTTTCCCTTTTGAGCAGGGTGAGAAGGTTCCCTGAACGATGCATTTCTAATCCATTGAGGAAATTAGCTGGTGTACGCTTTTCCTTCTTTCTCACTAATACCTCGAGTCCTCCTGAAACTCAAGATCAAGCAATGTGCATTCTCATAGCACCCAACTGACCCAGACAATTGTGGTACATGCAACTTCTATCCATGTCAACGAAACGCCTACGTCTTCCTCATATTCCCCACACCTCCTACACCAGCACATTGGCAAAGTGCTCCACCTGAATCTGCCATCACTGCACCTAACAGCCTGACTAATATCAACCTCACATTGCAAGATCTAGAGGACTTACCCGATTAAGTGGTACAGATCCTTAAGAACGCTCAAAAGACCTCCACTAAGACCTATTAAGCCAAATGGAAAAGGTTTATCATCTGGACATCCACAAATAATCTCAACCCACAAGCGACAACAATACAACATCTCCTTACTTACCGGACTGACCTAAAATCCCATGGTCTTGTCGCATCATCACTGAAAGTCCACCTCACCGTAATTTCTGCCCAGCATCCTCCCATTGACGGACACCCAGTATTCTTTCACCCAGTCCTAAGAGATTTCAGAAGGGCATCTTTAACATCTGCCCTGTCATCAGGGATCTGTGTCCCCCTTGGGACTGAAACTTAGTGATGAGTACACTCATCCTACCTCCATTTGAACTGCTGGTGACCTGTTCATTGCGCTTCCAGAGAACTCACAGCTTTGTCCATGCTACCCTTCTTTCTTACCTTCCACGGTGACAAGGTTACTCTACGGTTGCCTTCTTCGTTAAAACAAAAAATCATTTCTCAGTTCCATCTGTCCCAAGAAATTATCCTGCCTGTGTTCTTCCCTAAGCCTCCTGCCACCAAAGAGAATCAGCACTACTCCATACTTTTGATGTTAAAAGGGCATTTTCTTTTTACCTTGATAAAATGAAACCCTTTCAAAAGTCTACTTCTCTCTTCATTAGCTCAGGGGGTTCCAGGCTCCAAAGTAACCTCACAAACCATATTTTCATGGCTAGTAGAATGCATCTCACTCTGCTATATGTTGTTTGACAAGGAGCTTCCTACCAGCCTAAAAGGACACTCTACTACGGCTATGGCAAATTCTGCAACATGGTCCCACAAATTTCCTTTGGACCAAATTTGTAAGGCTGCCATGTGGAGCTCCTCACCCATGTTTGCCAAACACTACGCACTTGACCTTTCCGCACGATCAGATGTTGGCTTCGGGAGAGCAGTCTTGCAGTCCCTCTTTAAGTAGGCAGCTGCCTCCTCCCTACTGGGACCATCGCTTTTTTATTTTCCCATAGGTGTGAGTCGACAAAGCCCCACTCGAAGAAACTAGGGTTACTCAACTGTTGTAACCTTGGTTATTCAAGATGGCCTCCGTCACGCTACTCACCCACCTTCCTCTCTGCATCAGAGTCAAACTTAGAGGACAGTTGCTCTGATGTAGGGGCTGGGAGGAACAGATGTAACTTGTGCCTGGCCCCCACCCTTTTTATAGTGCTGCCATAAGCCCACCAAAATCACAAGCCAGTAAGGGAGGGGCCATGATACTTAAAGGAATAATTGCTTGGAGAAGCTTCCAGGGCAACCTGTGCAGGTGCAGAACCCATTGTAAGCCGCCCAGAGCTGCCTGTGGCAGGATGGGTGGGGTAAAAAATTCTAAAATAAAATAAATAAATAAAATAAAAATGCGCTCGGTCACTCATGCCTAGCTCAAAAAACCAAGGTTCAAGGTGAGTAACTCTAGTTTTTAAATCAACAAACTGCTGAAGTGGTCAGTAGAAGATATGAAGAAAGAATGGCAGAGAAGTTTATGAATGATAATCTGCCCCTAAGAGGGCTTACTCCTTTCATGTTCTTGAAGGTTGGAAATACATAACTAATTTTAAACTCTTGCCTTCGTTTCTTTTCTCTCCTCCCTCTCCACACACTTACTTTGTCTGAGCTGTGTTGAAGTATACTATGAATGTGAGAGTGAATTTGGTTTTAATAGAAAATGGAAGCTTCCCTGTCTGTTCTGCAGCCTCTCTCTCTCTCTCTCTCTTATATGACCCCCTCAGTGCTGCTGGCACTTTGAAACAGGCAGGCAGGGTGAAAAAGAGTAAATACTCTTAACTTGTAAGGTGGTTCCTATTAACCAATTCAGGAGTATGGGGGAGGATAAGAAGTAGCTTTCTTGAATTGAGGAGAGGGGCAAGGGAAAAGAACAGAACAGCTACTCTGCTGCTGAACAAACAGGCAGCCTAGAACTTAAGTTTGGGCTGGTCTTTTCCTGTGTTGTGCTATTTTTTTCTTTGGTTGGTTGGTTGGTTTTGCCCTGCTGTTTCTGCTTGAACGTACCTTGAATATCTTCTCTCCAGATAGGAAAGAGAGATAATTTGGTTTTTTACCTATTCATTTTTCAAGTACCTGACCACGAAATCTGAGATCCCTGTGACAAAATGAAACCTGGGTTCTGCTCATAGCAGCTTAATGATGTTATAGAGATTCAGTCTTCACATTAGATAAATGAAGATAGTAAATACGTAGCATTTTGTATTTTCAAAGCACCTTGAATTAATAGGAATATTCAATGTTTCTGCTGTTGCAGAAGGGAACACTGAGATAAGACAGTTAAACCAGTTGTGCAAAGCCATGCATTGAATGAGGGGCAGAGCTAGGATTAAAAATGTGATGTACAGGTTCAGATATCAGACATTTAGTGTTGTTAAGTGCTGTGGGGAACTTTGCTGGAGTATCATGAAGATCCAACATGGACTTACAGTTCTTAGCCCACACTCAGTATATTAGTCCAGTGATTTCCATCTGCTCCATAACTGGCCTGGGAGTTATAAAACTTCCTTGTCCTCCTGCCACCCATCTGTGTGTGTTCTCTTTTTGTCTCTCCCATTCTCTTTCCTTCAGCTCCTTCCTCTAAAACCTATTAAATGAAGCATCACTTTGTTTACTTAATATGAGTTTATATTGAACAGTGTGTTTATTCATTTTGGCCTTTTGAAGTGAGTGAAATCCCTTCCTCTTCTAGGGTTTGCAATCTTGTATTTCCTTCCTACTTGTGTCAGAAAAATAATTTTTCACTCTCCAAGGTTCTTGATGACAGGAGCATATTTTTATGAATGGTAGAAACTCTAGATGGAAGAGTCCTATTAAATGATCTCTGCTTATGCAAGATTTGTGCTACTAGTAGACTTTTCAGCATGGTTTGCTTTTTCAGTTTTTCTTGGGAGATTATTGCACAGACTTGTACATTTCACTGGCAGGAAGCTTTTTCCTGATGACAGTCTACATTTTCTCCCTTTGAAATCCCCCAGATGAACCTCGATAAGTACCTTCTTGTGCCAACCCCAACTGTATTTGTTGTGATTATTACATCTTTATTTTTTTCCCTGGGGTTTTCTCCCATTTTATTGGGGTTAACTATATCATTATCATTACCAGGAAAAGATGACAATGGAGTGCCTCTATTAAAGAGCAGATTATTGCAGCATGCAGTACTGTTACAGCCTGGGCTACAGAGTGGGATGTCCCCATACCATCATGATTACATGAACTAGTTATCCAAGTGCAAGCCACTCGCTTTGCAGCCAGCTTGGTAACAGATGCACTTAGACTCAGCTGACATCCTGGTTCATTTTATGCTTTATGGGTATATTGACTTAAGTCTGATTCCTTGATGAAACCCATTTGAGTCACAAATTATATTGAAAGATTCAGTAAATGGTATAGTTGAAAAATAATAAGCAATTCTATAGCTTAACTTATCTCACCTTAAAAGAATCCCGTTCCCGCAAAGCCCACTCAGGACCAAGCAATAGCATCTTCCCAGTTTAGCCCACAAGAAGTAAACAGCTCTGTGTGAGCAGCTTGGAGGTTGATGTTGCGCAAGCCATAAGAGTACAGTGCCCCCCTGCCTGCCCTTGTGGTTCAAGGGCATGGATGTCAGTCATGGAATTGTCTTCCTCTTCCTGAGTCTCACTCAGTGAGGGATATAAAGCCTTGAAAATCCTTTGTTCCAAAAAATCAGGACCAAAAACATTAAACAGAGTTCTCGCCCTGCTCCCAGGTGAACACAACCTTCAGGTGACTGTCTCAAGGCAGGTGTTAAATTGTCCATGTCCACAGGAAGCAGGGAATAGAGAGTGCTCTGAAGGATGACAGTTCCAGTCTACAGAATATCACAGAGATCTTCTTTGGTTACAAATACATATGGTCCAAGCCTTCATGTAAGCATATGAATTCTAAAAATTATGCAGCTTTAATATAAGTATAGTTCCATCTGTAACAGATACTGTCATGCAACTATCAGAAATATTGTGTTAAATACAATATTTTGTTCCTCTCTTGCTACTAAATATTGATTTGAAAAGTATGAGAATATATTTTGAGTTTAGATGAAACAATTTTTAAAGAAAACAGTTAAGGAAAACTAGATTCAACACGTTTTATTATTTGTTCCTGCTTCACTAGTTTTCTGACTTGACCACTTAGCCTTTTTTGTCCCGGGGAGCCACACTGAAAATTAGTACAATCTCCGAGGGCCACATAGAAAATTGTGGGCAGGGGTGCTTAATTGGTCTATTCAAGAAAACCAGGGCCCAGATCATGGGTCTATGCTGTGGATCTGCCCCCAACCCTTGTGTGCATGCCCTCCACTCTCTTTCATTATCCTGAGCTCAGATTTTCAGTGCTTGGGGGCAGGAGCCAGATCCAGGCACTGGAAAGGAGCTACATAAAAACTTGCCAAGAGCTGCATTTGGCTACCGGGCCTGAGGTTCCCCACCCCTGACTTAGCCCCTGCAGTAAAATAAGTGTCTTGTCTAAGGTAAAAAAAAATGTTTTGTCTTTTAGCTTTTGCAACCTTTTTATTCCAGACTAATCTCTCTTTCTTCTTCATTATCCTGAAAGCTTTGACTGAAAAGTGGGTAAAGGGAAGGGGCTATCTGACTAACTTAATTTTAACCCAACTAAGTCCAAATATGCATTGTATTGTCAGATTCCCAGGAAGTTTCTAATTGGTGTAAAATGGAACACTCTGAAGTTCCCATAATCTCTTATATAGAGTGTGACTAATGATATGGTACACCACCATATCAGTCTGGCGAGGAGCACATTCTGCCAATTATTCAAGATGACCCACCTTGTTAATTGTCCCCCACCCTGAAAGAAGACACGGACACCATTCTTATGGAGTAAATCAGGCCGCACCAAACTTTATTAACCTTGTTGAGGAGGAGAGGGCTTTCCCCCTCCGGGTACTGTCAACCTTACCTGCTAACTAACAACTTGGGTAGAGTAAACTTAAAGGCTGTCTGATGTTCCTTGGTACCACAACAATGTTAACTATAGCTGCTGCAATGCCACACCTGCCCAGCCGCCCCCAGCCGGATCAGGAGGCCTCCGCCTACCGTGACCCAAGGAAGGAATTGAGGGCAGCCGGCGACGACCATGGACTGCCCCTGTCCTAAGGTCCGTCGACCCGACCCACCCACCCCCTTCCTGGGTCCTGCGCGATGCTGGCCGGGCAAGCTCTAGCATTCGTGGGAACCCCATCTCGTAAGGAGATGACCTGGCAGCAGACTGTCCCTACCCTCTAACTCAACTAACTTGCAGGACCCCTGCCACTAGAGACTGCCAGCATTGCTTGGCTAGTCTTGCCCCCCCGCCCCTGACTCACCCAAAAGAAGGCTCAACGTCTGCTGTATTGCTATCAAATGTAGTTCAAGCCCCTTGTCCAACAATTGGACCCCATCAGGCCTAAAAAGCTCCGGCCAGGAGAACTTAATTCCTGGGTGCCTAATTGTATGTCCACCCATATCAGCCACTAATTATTCCACTTCCTTGTTTACTTTCCTCCTAGCCTTATCAACTCTACTTGGGCGCACGGCATTCCATCTCAGACCAGACAAACCTTGTGTTTGGGAGGAGTCGCCTGGCTTTCCACAGGTCCCTTTTTATGCTGGTGACCAGGTGTAAACCCGTTTCCACCGGTAGATTGTTCTCCCCCAAATGCACTACCAATACGTCTGGATGCGCTTCTTTTGCTAATGCGTGGATCACGAGCAGGAACTGAACCCATCTCGTCCCGCTTCTTTCTCTCCACGTCGCCTCGGCCAGATGCCCCAGGCCCAGCTGGGTTCCCCAATACGAGCGTCCCGCTCGTTTCCCGGCCCAGTAGACCATACTGTGGCCAACGATCACGACTCTCCGGTGCCGTGATGGCAGTTCACTTCCTAAGAAAGACAAGCATGGTACTTGTTGAACTACCCTTGCCCTACAGATCCACCTTGCGCACATATGAACGGAAGGCTCCGAACCTCCATCAGCCTATAGCCTTTATTTGTTCCTCCGATAAACCCACTGCTGCCGCGTTGCTCGCTGCCCCTATTCTAAAGGAATGGGAACTGAATACGTATGATGGCAGATGAGCTCTCTTCATGGCTTTCCGTAAAACTGCTGAAAATTGGTATCTTGTCACCCTTGCCCCGTTCTCATGTATAAACAGCTGACCCGGCCAATTGGGGCGCAGCTCCAAATAAGCCTCCATGGCAGCCACAGGACACAGTTGACTGTCGGCAATTCTCGCCAATTTAACTACCTGCCCCTTTCGAAGTTGATCTGTCTTTGACCCCTTTAGCAATATTGCTACTCCTTCAATACCCACCTGGATGTCCTCTCTGCCGACCACGAATCCCCCTTGTTCCGTGGATGTGGCGGCCATAATTTCGCTAACTCGAAATGCCCCAAAAAAGGCAATCTTGAACAAGCTATTAAATGTTATTAACTCGAAACGGGAAAAACATACCTCCTTAAGCTGCCGGCATACTTGCTGTAATATTTCAGGGGTAATAGGTCGCCTAGTGTCCGCCTCTTGCGGAAATTCCCTTCGCCATCCCTCTAACATTCTCCTAACTAAAAAACCCGCACTGGAGGATGAGAAACCTGCCAGCCTATTATAAAATGCTAAGGCTGCTAATTTTCCAGAAATTGTCCGAGGTGCCAAACCTCGTCTTTTTAGATCAATTGCAAACTGTATGGCCTGAGTCTCCGTGATCGGGAACTGTGTCCCCCAGCCCTTCTCTTCCTGAAAGTTTTGGAGTTCACCCAAAGCTTGTGAGTAAGCCAGCGATCCCTGCACTGCTTGGAACATTTCTATAGTCCAATGCTCCAAATCCCTTAACGGAGTTCCTCCGGATCCCTTCTGGCCTCCGGCGCCAGCTGCCTGAATCGCTCAATCTGCTGGCGAGAGAGTGCATCGGCAATCCCGTTGCTAATGCCCGGGACATGCCTGGCTGAGAACAAAATATTACTGCCAAGGCACTGCCGTACGAACGCTCTCACCAACCCCATCACCCTCCTGGAGTGGGATGACATCGAGTTCAGCACCTGGACCACCGCAAGGTTGTCGCACCAAAACAGTATAGTTTTGTTTGAGAACTCCCTTTTCCAGAGTCTAACTGCTAACACTATAGGGAAGAGTTCAAGAAAAGTGAGGTCCCTTGTCACTCCTTCCCACGACCATTGTTCGGGCCATGATGCTATGCACCATCTGCCCGCCCAGTATAGCCCAAAGCCCAAGGACGCGGCCGCATCGGATTGCACCTGCAGTTCTGCCTCCAATAACCACTTCTGTCTCCATATGCTAACATTGTTAAAAGTGTCGCCAGGTCCGCAGGTCCTCTTTCATTTCAGCCGTGATCCTGACATGGCAGTGCCCTGGCCGATTACTGCCCACCCTTTCATAAAGTTGTGATAAAAATGCCCGACCCGGCACCACTACCCTGCATGCAAAATTGAAACTACCCAATAATGCTTGCAGCTGTCTGACTGTTACTTTCGACCGCCCCAAAAGGCCGTCAATATCCTCCACGAGGGCTGCTAACATGTCCAGCGGCAGGCGTGACACCTGCTCGTTGGTATCTAGCTCAATTCCTAAAAATGTCAGAACCGTGGCTGGGCCAACCGTCTTTTTTGGGGCCAAAGGAACGCCTAGCTCGCAGGACAATCACTGAAAACTTTCATAAGCCCATTCGCGTTCTCCTGATCCAGCCCCCCCTAAAAACATGAAGTCATCAATATAATGAATAATATATTGTGACCGTGTCGTATGGCGAACCAGCCATTCCAGTAGGGAGCTAAAATGCTCAAAGGCCGAACAAGATATCGAGCACCCCATGGGCATCGCCTTGTCGTAGTAATATTGGCCTCCAAACTGGAACCCCAGTAGCCTAAAGCAGGCGGGGTGAACCGGCAGCAGGCGAAATGCCGATTTAATATTGCACTTGGCCAGCAGCGCTCCCTTCCCACATTCCCATGCCATCTCTATTGCCACGTCCAATGAAGCGTATCAGACGGAGCATAGCTCCGGGGGATTGCATCGTTCACCGACTGTCCCCTCGGGTGGAACAAATGATGAATGAGGCGGAACTCCCCTTCTTGGGCACAATACCTAATGGGGAGACATGAAGGTCGGGGAAAGGACGTATTGCAAAAGGGCCAGCTATGCGGGCCTCCGCCAGTTCCTTTCTAAGCTTGGCGGCTACCAATTCTTCTTTCCCGCACACGGATTGCAGGTTCTTCACCCAATTCATAGCCTGTTTGAAGTCTGCCGGTATGACGAATCCGTTTCGGAACCCCAATACCACATAGTCCACCTCGCCTACCATTGGGCAACCCGTCAGCGCTTGCGCTAGTGCCCTATGATTGACCGGTGTTGGAGCCCTTTGCTCCTCCTTGCTGTTGTGGGCCCCCTGTGCCTGGCTTAC
The DNA here is from genome assembly GCA_003113815.1 of Sphenodon punctatus. Classification (NCBI taxonomy): domain Eukaryota; kingdom Metazoa; phylum Chordata; class Lepidosauria; order Sphenodontia; family Sphenodontidae; genus Sphenodon; species Sphenodon punctatus. The sequence continues at coordinate 2,615,559 of QEPC01012948.1, read as the reverse complement.
CCTGCTGTCGGCCGCGGGGGGATGACCGCAACCGACTACATTGGATCCCAGGATGTCCTCCCCCACAGTGTGAACAAGCGTGCCTAAAGCGGCACGGGGAGCGGGTGCAACCTCCAGACCCGTTGAAATCCCAACAGGTCCCTCCTTTCTGTTGCCTGTACCATAACCCCCATCAATACCGAGAAGGCCGCTGACCAATTGGCCCAGTTCTTTTCTACTTTGGGGTGCTTAAAGCGCTCCCTCTCCTTCTCCTTCTCGGTAGTGTTGGGGTTGGGCACAGGCTCCATATATAACAGGGTGAAGACATCCACATATTCACCTTTCCAAATTTTGTTGCGGGTGTGCTGCGCCAAGTGCGCGCCTATTGGTGCCCCCAATGCCGCCCAGGTCCCAGGCTCCGCACGGGCCGGGGTTGTCGACACGACTCTAGGGTGGCAAACCGAGCACTCCTCACCTATCGGGCTGTCTATTGCCCTACCTTGACTGATGCCCCCCCCACCTCCGGGGCAGTCCGGGGGGCCTCCTGCACCCTTCCGGGCTCATTGCCAGGCCAAGGGACCCAAGATCCCACCCATCCTAACCACCTCTGAAATACCGATACCGTCTGTGCGGCTTGCTCGTTGCTGTCTCCCCCTTTCTGCCCGCGTTGGCAGGGGTTGCACTGCGGGCACCTACCTGTACTTTCTTGGCTGGTGCTTGCGCCCACGTTGACCACCGGGGCTACCGACACTGGCCCGAGTGCAGGCTCTTGACTCTGCTCCGTCGGGTCCTCCAACGCCTGCTCCTCCGCCCCGTCTCGCCCGTGGGGGCCAGCCTCGTCAACGCCACCTGGCGCCCTTCCGCCAGTTCAACCACCTTTCCCTCCAGAGCCGCGAACTGGCCCATGAACTCATTAAGGGTCTCGAGGACAGCCGCCATCTGATCTTCTTGTGCTCGCTGGGTCGGTGGTTCGTCGTCTTCATCACTAGGGGGCGAAAAATGACGCCTTCACCACCGCCTTGGCGGGGAGGGAGGCCTTACTGAGGTTTGCCCGGCCTGCTCTGCTGGGCCCATATGTCCCCAAGCCCCTGTGAGTGGGAGGTTGACCTCCCGGGAACGCTTCCCTTGGGACTTCTCTATTCTCCCTGTACTGGCAGGTGGCTGCACCACTCGTGTGCTTGCCCTGATCCCGGTTCGGGATGCCTCCCTTTGTTCAGGGCCAGGGTCCTCCTGACTCCCGATCAGGCTCTCCGCTCCCGCTAGTTCCCCTAGGTCCCGACCCCCTTGATGCCTTGCGGGTTCGTGACCCTGTTCCTGCCCTGGAAACCCTGCCTGGCCTGTCGAGCTTCCTCCCCTGGGTGTCCTCACCACCTGCGTTTCGCCAGAGCTCCCCCTTTGCTCGCCACCGGCCAGGCTGGTGAGGATCCCCTCACACCCCAACATGCGTGCCTGGAGGGATTCTAAAACCTCCTCAACCCTTTTTGGCAGGGCCTTCTTGGCCGGGCCCTTCCCTTTCTTGCCACTGCCTCACTTTGCCGTGGCCTATCTTGTGGGCCCCGAGGGCTCCCCTAAACCTCCTTCTCATGCTAGTGGACAATGGGGAGTTAGTGCGCCCCTACCCCAGACTCCACAGCACCCCCACCTGTGACAGTAACTCACATTCGGCTGGTGGGATCTATGTTCTACCCCTTTGCTTGGAGCCCCCCCACAGCCGGCTCCATGCAGCTTTGGGGGAGTCAGGTCTCCCCTGGGATCCTATCCCACCCCACCCGTGGGGGGTGGAAGGGGGGAGTTCAATAAATCGAGCTGCCCCCGAGGCAGCCGCTCTCTGACTGGGGGAGCTCAACCAGCTGCCCCCCTTGTAAGGGCTCACCCTTCAACTTTCCAGATGAGTGGAGAGGGAGGGGAAACACCTGTCTCTCGCTTCCCCCACTCCGCCTCCCCACCTTACTGTAGGCGCTGCTGCGCCATGAGCTCCGCTTCCCGCCTCAGGCCGCACCCAAACACAAGAGGCAGCCAGCACGCTGCTTCCTTTGTTGGTGCTCGGGCGCGAATGCTGAATTCACGCCCGGCACAAGACGGCGGCCGCAAGCTCCCGCTCATTGCGAGAGCTCGCTTCGCGCCACTTTTTCCTCCTCACGCCGTGCGCCCCCTAACCACGTGTCCTCTTTAGCACAGTGCGGGGAGGGACAACAGCTGCCGCCCCCGAGCCGCTCCCCGTGCCGAGGAGGACCGGGGGAATTATGAACATTGTGGTCATATTTGGTGCTTAGCAATAAATAAACTTATTTTTGACTTGTTAATTGTGCTCTATATTCGGTTGGCAAGGTGGACTTCAGTTAGCCCTGATATTATTTTAATTTCTGTATTCTGTAACTATTGAAAATAAATATATTTTTTGTCTATATTTAGTTTAGTTTGAAGAATTGTTTTATTGTTAAGACTAAAACTTAGAACCATCTGTTCATCTGCTGACAGCTGATGTATTAACTTTCTGAATTAAACTGCCTGCTCTTCATTACTATGCTGTGGCTAGAGGGCTGAAAAAATGCTTATAATTTGTATGAAGTATCTGAGGAAAAGAATTGTCATATCACAAGATGTCTTTAATGAAGCAATTTTATTATAATTAGTTTACCACTTTAGCATTCAGATAAATTGTATTACCTTATAAAAGTGGCTATATTAGAGGAAATGAGAAATGAATTGTAGATATTTTAATGTATCTACACAATCCTGAAAGCATAAGTAGATCTACTGAAACTATAGGGACGATTCACATGCTTATAGTTATGCATGTGAATATATGTTTGCGTTGCAAGATTCTGGTCATGCAATTTTGTTTCCTGTTGTTTTGCTGTAGCATTTACATTTTATTTTGAAGTCTGTTTTTCATTCCACTCTTCACACTGGATTCTGTTCTCGTATAATGAGCCAGCCTGGGACTCTCATTTTGATTATTGGAAATTCTTGTATGTCATTCCCAAAAGCAGAATTTTGTCCTGCCGCTCATTGTTTTCATGGCTGATTACTAATTTTGCAGCAGAGGTTGCAGATTAATCAATTGTTACAATAGATAGGTTTTTTTTTAAAGGGAGAATGAGACCACAAAACAAGCAAGTAAAACCACCAATGTTGTAATTCATCAAGTCTATTTTCTCCACGTTTGTATTTGAAATCTGATCACTGATTTGGGTTTACAAGTATAAGCAACAACGTGTCTTCATTAGATTTTAAATATGCCAAAAACAAAGATGAACTACTATTGTTAAAATCCAAAATGCTGGAGATGGAGCAGTGTTTGATGTAATTTGATGCGTAGGGGAATGGAAATCCTATTTGCTTCTATAACTTTAGGGCATGCACACATGTTGGTTTAGATGAAGATGAGTTCATGCAGTGAACTGAACATAGCTTTCTTTTCTTGAAGTTGGATATTAATCTCCAGGAATATTTTAGCAGGAAAAGGGACATGAAATACTGCAAGGTTTGTTTGAATTTTGTTCTCGTTGCTGAAGAATATAATTCAGATAATGATACTGGCGGCACAAGGCTACAACAGTAGTATTTTCACTTCACTTCTCTGTTAAAAATTTTGCATCCTTTTGTATTGGTCTAGCTGAGCCAAAAGATTCTATTTCATTCTGTCTGCTCAGATCATTCTAAAACATCTCAAAGACTTCTGAAATCTACCAAGAAACATTGCATTGGTGAGGATTGATCTGTGTAATAAAACGATTGGCCTTCAGATTAAGTGGTAGTTGTTTGGGGAGGGTGGATGTAACACTCCAAGATATATGGAGCATGGTTATTTTACTTTACTGCTGCTTGTCTCCATGACAATCTGAATCTTCTTCAGCCATTAGTCCCAGGCTCCTTTTCTTGTTTTGAGATCATGCTTTCCAGCAATAAGAAATTTGTGTAGTTACATATGTAGCAGAACAACCTTGCCATAGTTTCCCCAGTATCCCAAAGCACTATTTGAGCAATTTAAAGACCTGATGCTATTGGCCAAAAGGAATAGTTTTCTCCTTCCCTCCCCCATTGAGAATTAAAAGAAATACATAGAAACTGGTTTTCTTTATAAAATAATGCGTCTCAGTAGACATTCTTCTGCTTTTCAAACAGTGCGCAACGAGAACGACAATATCTATAATTCATCAGGGGAGTCCATGTTAAATGTCTGGAAAGAATACTAGGGCATTTATTTATTTATTTATCTCAGCATTTATATACCGCCCTACTCGCTATGCAGCAACTCAGGGCAGTGTACAGCAATATGTAAAACCAGAATAAAATAGACATTAAAACTTAAATAAAACCCAAATTAAACCCTCTCTTCCCCAGTCCCCTCACTGAATGCCTGACGAAAAAGCCATATCTCACATTGTTTTCGAAACATGGGAATGTTGAGAAATCCAAATCTCTGCCGGGAGGGAGTTCCAGAGTCGTGGTGCAGCCACAGATAATGCCCTTTCAGATGTGGTCCCCTGGGAAACCCAGGGGACCTCCAACAGGGCACCCCCGGAAGATCGCAGGGGCCGATCAAGAACATGGGGGGTGATGCATTCCCACAGATAGGTCCAGGCTGTAAATGGCTTTAAAACCAACACCTTGAAGCGAACCCGGAAGACTATCGGCAGCAGCGTGCAGAGAATGGAGCACAGATGTAATGTGCTCCTGGTGGCCCGTCCCCGTCGAGGCGGGCAGCCACATTTTGCACCAGCTGAAGTCTGTGGATTGTTATCGGGTAGCCCCATGTAGAGCTTGTTGCAATAGTCAAGCCGTGAGGTGATAAAGGCATGGATGATGGTAGCAAGGTCGGGACCTGATATATACGGTAGAAGACAACAAACAAATGTAACTTACTAAAGGCTGTCCTTGCTTCAGCTGCCACCTGGGCATCCAGACAGAGCTGTGAGTCGAGGAGAACCCCCCAGACTCCCAACTTGAGAGACCAGAGTGGGACACATCCCATCAATGATGGGGGCCTCCACACATACATCCTTACCCACCAGCATCACCTCCGTCTTGTCGGAATTCAGCTTGAGGCAACTCGACCTCATCCAATCACCTACCATAGTCAGGCACCGAGTAAGCACCAAGATTGCAGAGCCTGGGTTGGATGAAAACGAGAGGTATAGCTGGGGTGTCATCAGCATATTGATGACACCCCACTCCAGATTCTCTCACGATCTGACCTTGCGGCTGCATATATACATTGAACAGGAGAGGTGACAGACTAGAACCCTGTGGGACTCCACATGTAAGATTCCAGGGGGAAGATGAACACTCTCCCAGGACTACACACTGAGTTCTACTGGCCAGGAATGAGCAGAACCATCTAAGAACAGTCCTCACCTCTGCACAGTCCTGCAGATTTGTTACAAACAACTCGTGCTCCACCATATCAAATGCTGCTAACAGAACTAACTCTCGGCGCATTATCGTCGACCAAGGCCACAAGTGCCGTCTCCGTGCCATGACCCCAATGAAATCCCAACTGCGAAGGGTCAAGGAAACTAATCCGGTCGAGATGCCTCAGGAACTTCTTGACCACTGTCTGTTCATAACCTTCCCTAAAAAGGGAAGATTAGAGACAGGTCGATAGCTAGCCAGGGCGTCAACATCAAAGAATAGTTTCTTGAGTAAGGGCCGTACCACAGCCTCCTTCAGGCACTCCTTACTCCAGGGAGGCACTGACCACCCAAGCCAGCAACATTCCCAACATCTCCCAGCTGGCCTTGACCAGCCAGGATGGACATGGATCAAGTTAATATGTTGTGGCCTGCATAGCCCCCAGCATCTCCACTGCATCGGAGGCTGGCATCAGCCCAAACTGATCCCACAAAACAGGACAGGATGGGGCATCTATAACCTCAGGCACGTTCCTTGTCTCAAACTCAGTGTCGAAGCAGTGGTGTATACGAACAATTTTGTCAGCAAAAAAGTCTATAAAATGGTCACAGCAAGCACTGGATGCCTCCAGTTCTAGGCGGACAGAGGCCGGACTGACCAGCCCCTTTAGCACCTGGAAAAGCTCAGCTGGCTGAGATTTTGTGGACGATATGAGGGTAGCAAAGAAAACCTTGACACCCTACTTCAAATTCTCTCATGATCTTTGATGCCCGCATAGCCACGGCATAGGCTCTCAACACTGCTCTCTGTTGCAATCGGTTGGCTTCAGTACAGGTTCGACACCACTGTTGCTCTAACTGCCTCCCTTCCTGCTCAGCAGGCGCAGGTCATCCATAAACCATGGAGCCCTGCGTCGCCTGTGCATAGGAAGCGGACGCCCGGGAGCCGTCCGGTCGATGGTCTCAGTCAGTAAGGTGTTCCAAAGTGCTACGAGGTCATCGAGTGAGTGGCTATCAAGGTCGGAAGGCACAGTCCTCAGAGCATTCCAAAACCGATCTGTTTCCATAAGTCTCCTGGGATGAACCAAACAAATATGTTCCACACCCTGCTGGGGGCAGACATGTTCCAGGAGAGAAGCCCGCAGGAGATAATGGTCTGTCCATGACAAGGGCATAGATGATAGTTCCCCCACTACCAGATCCCCCCGCCTCAAGGCCAGTGCAGAATACCAAGTCCAGAGTATGTCTCTCCTCATGAGTCAGGCCAAATAACCTCTGAGACAAGGCCATGGTGGCCATGAACTCCTGCTCTGCCCCCCTAATATTGGCCTCAACGTGAATGTTGAAGTCCCCCAGGACAATCATTCGCGGAGAACGCAACACCACCTCTTACACCAAATCGACTAGAGCAGGCAGTGATGCTGCTGTGCAAGCGGGTGTACGGTATACAAGCAGCACCCCATATCTGTCCCCACATGCCAAATCAACCACGAGGTGGAGATCCTCTATACCGGATGGCGTCTGCACTGGATATCTCCGTACGGCCCACCCATCCCTAAAAAGCATGGCTACTCTGCTGCCCTCCCCCCCCCGTCCCGATAGCTGTGGTTGATGCTGCACAGAGTACCCAGCCGGAACCAGGTCAACCAAAATAGGCCCCGCCTCCTCGTCCAGCCAGGTCTCTGTAATATATGCCGGGTCAACCTCATTGTCAAGGATCAGGTCCCTGACCACAAAAGATTTATTAACGACTGACCTGGCATTTTATAACAGCATCACCTGGCCCGAGGTCTTTCTGGCCTTTATCACCATGTCATCTGCTCTAGGAGCAATGAGAGGAACGGGTAATAGGCACCTAGTTCTTCTCCGAGATCAAATATGCCCTCCCAAGGGACCATACTGCCCCTGGCCTGTCACAACCCCAATAGCTGAACCCCCTCCCCCCAGCCTACTACTCCCGGTTCCAATCCCTCCTGGGCAGGTGGTTGAGAGCACCCTCCTAAACCCCCACCCCCCATCTCTAGCTTTGTCCTGCTCTCTCACAGAGGAGCCATAACCATTACCCCTGCTCCCACTCCTGTTAAAAGACCTGGCCATCTCCAGCGCCTCCTTTTAAGCTTAAACACCCCTTAAAACAATTAAGCATCTACCCCTACCCTCACCACCAGAGTATGCCCCCTCACCCTCTCAGGTCCCCCAAGGGCCACTCCTAAGGGCCCTTAGGCACGTAGTCTGCAGTGCTGCCAAGAAGCCCACCACTATCAAAGTATTTTTCCCCAGTTGCTGGAAACTGCCGGGAGGGTTCCCTGGCCCTGCCCCCACTCCCTCTGCCACCGGGAAGGGGGGTGGGAAGAGTGAAGCAAGAGGCGCAGGGAATCCCCAACCCGCTGCACAGTCTCTTGCCTGATGACATGAGGCTCCTGGGGGGATCGGTCCACAGCTAGCAGCTCCCAACCCTGCAACAGCAAGACAGCGGGGCAGCATTTGCCAAAGTAACATTATTTTTCCCCTTTTACTTTCAGTTCTTGTGAGACAAGTATAGTTTATGCCAATACAATATTTTAGTTGTGTTGTACAGAATGTAAGCCAAGTGTTCGCATTAAGCAACTACATTTAGGCGTTAACATGCTTGCTGAACTGTGCATTCCCGCTAAGTAACCACAAATAGGTGGCTGCATCTCTAGCCCTCTGGTGGAATTATGGAAGAAAAAGGGAGCAGCTGCCATTGCCAGTGTATCAGGTTTTAGCAAAAACAGAACAGCAACATAGGGTGAAAACAAACAATACATTAGCCAGCACCCACCACATGTTCACTCACTCATTTATTGGGTGGCTGCCAGATATTAGCCACCACCCGCCACACAGCCACCACCCACCAAGCACAGCGTTTTTGAGGAGATTGTGGGCCCTCCATTCAGGCTAATCAAGGCTAATGGGTGCCCACGTGTCCGTGGACCATCTGTTAGGTTTGCTTGCAGCCTCACACCCATCCAGGTCCGCCAGCACCATAGAGTCCCGCCTAGCGTGCCAGGTCAGCTGACAGGCGACTCTTGTGGGACAGAGAGATCACTGGTGCCGCCAACTGACTGACTGACACGCAGTCTGGAGTGGGGGAGGGAAGGAGATTAGAATGCTGCTGTGGACCACTTGTATACTAGCTGTACCATTCTGGCTACATCAGAGTAGCCAGCCAATCTGCAAGTTTATGGAAGTTATGGGATTGGGTTTTGTTGGACCCCATAGAAAGGATCCTGGGAGGAATAGTCTGTCCTTGAGTCCTAAAAAGGTAATCCATGGGACAATTTGGTTTTACTCTATTCCAGGCCAAAATGACTTATGAAATTTATTTTCCACATACTATAAAAAGCAACACAAATTAGTGGTGAGATCTGCTTTTTATAGAAAGACCAGGAAAGTCTACTCAGCCAAGGAGCATTATAAAATAATTGAAATCAATTCTCAGCACATTTTCACAGGTAACTTAGCTGATTAGCTACTTCTCAGTGATTTTTATATAGCTGAGGGAGCTTCTAGCTTTTTTCAGTCATTAAGCTATTACATTTCTTTTCAGGAATGATGATTTATAGGCTAGCTCCAAAACTATACAAATGTAACATTTAACAAATTAATTAGACTGCATTGGGAAAGCATGTTGCTAAGTTCCATTGAAGAGAAAACCACTGGTTATAGGTACTGACATAAACCACTGAGGGTCCATTTAGTGTAGGTGGAAGGATAGTGTTGTAAGTAAAGTTCTGCCCATTTTAGAAGATTTTGAACAAGGTGAGTTATTACAGTAGCATGTCCTTGAAACTGCTTTACAATCACATTTGTCTGTCTCCTGTTAAAACAATGTTTGTTAGACCATAGAAGCTCTTATCAACAAATGTTTTCTTTCATGGCAAGACACAGTTGATTTAACAGAATAAAATAAATTTCACTGGAAGCTGTCGAGATAAAAATCATATTCATCATTTCCAAGATTGAAGTAAAATGTGGGAGAATAGTACTGTTAAAAACCCCCCTCCAATCCAAGGTCAGAGGATGGGATTACAGGAAGCACTTGTTTTCCCATTACTCATCCTATGCATTGGAAAAGTGCGTGACCCCCTGCTATAGAGCAACCAGGTCTGTGGGATTGTGGAACCAGAGGTTCTTCCTTTTGGCTTGCTTTGTGGCATAGCCTTTATTCTAGTTGCCATGGTGACATATGTACACAGGTTCCTAATCACATTTGCAAGAGCCTTCTACACCAGTGGTTTAGTCCTCAATCTTGAAGTATAGAAGTGCCCTGTAAGGCTTTGGGTTGTGGACAGTCTTGGCAGGGTTGGGACCCCAGACAGGTCAGTCCAAATTGAGACTGTCAGTAAAGCAAGCAACAAACCAAAGGGGAAAACTGGATGCGGTGTCGGGAAAGGCCATGAGGTCTGGCTTGGTAGACAAGAGGAAGAAGGCAAGCCAGAGTGATATCAAGAAGCAGTGTCAAGTAGCAGGCCAGGGGGTCAGAGTTGGGAAGTCAGTCCAAGGAACTGGGGACAAAGGCTGGAGGAAGGCTGAGATAGGGACTTTGGAACACAGGCTGGAGAAGGGTGAGAGTGAGGGCTAGCAAGCAGGCAGACAGCATGCTAGAGTGTGAGGTTCAGGGATGTGCTGGCAGGTAGCAGGAGATGCGATACCAAACAGGGAACATGGGGAGATACACACTGCAGTAAAAAGGCTTTGGAGTTATTCTGTCCAACTTCCTGTTGAGTAGTTTTAAGTAGTTAAGGGTGACCAGTTAGCTGAGCTAGAAGGAGTAGCATGTACAACCCAGGGAAAGCCATCACTTTACATTGACTCCCTTGCCAACCATCGACCTTTTTGGGGAAGGTTATTGAACGCGTAGTGGCTCAGCAGCTACAGGGGCATCTTGACTGCATCGGGTATCTGAATCTTTCGCAGTCCGGTTTTCACCCGGGTTATGGCACTGAGACTGGGCTTGTGACTTTGGTCGATGACCTTCACCATGAATTGGACTAGGGTCATTCGACCCTGTTGATTTTGTTAGATCTGTCAGCTGCTTTTGATACTGTTGACCACGAGATGTTGGTGACTCGCCTGCAGGACCATGCCAGGGTGGGTGGGATCATCCTTGAATAGTTCCTGTCTTTCCTGACTGAAAGAACCCAGTGGGTGATGCTCGGGGATTATTTTTCATCACCCTGGGACCAGGGCTGGCCCCAGGGTTTGTGAGGCCATGTGCGAAGTCTTGGTGCGGGGCCTAATTTGCATAATTAGGCACCACCTAATTATGCAAATGTATACATTTACATAAAACTTACTCCATGGAGAAGCATGGCCTCCTAATGCTTCCCCACCTCCCCAGCCGAGTGTCTACCACCACTCCCCAGGAGTGGTTCCACTGCAGGGGCAGCCAAGCGGGCAGTGACACAGGCACAGAGAGACTGACTGCGTCCACTGCCTTACTGGAGGAGGGGCCAGGGGGTGAGCTTAGCCAGTCTGGCCTCCAGGGCCTGTTGCTTCTTGCTGCCAGTGCCGCCTGTGCCTTGTGCACGCATGCGGTGTGACCAGTCCAGAGGTGCTGCTATCACACATACAAGACACCCAAAATGCAGCTAGCTTATTAAGCACATTATGCCATGAAAAGAGACATATAACCAGTTCAGTTGTGCCCCCATAATCAGTTCATGCTGCCCTCACCCCATAACCAGTTCATTTCTGCCCCAGCCCCCATATAATCTATTCACGCTGCCCCCACCCATAATCATTTAATTTGTGCCCACGGGGCAGCGTGAATTGATTATATGGGGGCGCAAATGAACTGGTTATGGGGAGCGGGTTTAAAGACAGTTACATTGACCAGCTGTACATAAAGGCCAGTGGCTTTATAAGCTTTAAGATCAGCCCAGACTTCCTGCCATGTAGACTCTGACAGTCGATTCAGGACAAGTTTCTTTGCCCCCTTCCCAACTGGGACAGGACCCCAATAGAGAAACCCAGCTGTCTAATTTTCTCAACCACTGAGGTCCACCAAGAGTTCGGGAAGTTGTCAGACAGAACCAGCTGAGCCCAGGGGGCTGCCAGGTCGAAAAGAAGGCGTAGATAGTATGTAATAGCCCCTTACCAGACCTTGGCCCTCAAGGAGAGCATGCCACACTCACGGCAAAGCACCTGCATCGGAATGCCAGGGGGGGCCATCAAGATTGCCCGTACCACCCCCGCCTGGAATTTTCCAAGTCCCTCAGCTTGCTCAGGGCCCAGAAAAGAGCCCCGTACAACAACTGGGGCACCAACTTGTGACTATAAAAGTAGATTGCTGGAGCAACTAGGTGGCCTCCCCCCGCCCTGAAGAAGCTAAGCAAATTTACTTTTAATCTCCTAACTCTATTCAGGGAGAATTGCGCCTGCAAGTTCCATACCCCAGATGCCTGGAACAGCAGGCCCAAATACTTATATGCTGGGACCTGTGCTGTCTCCTGGTTTGCCATCTGTGTAAGGTCTTTTTCCGTGTAAAGTGAACTATTTTAGACTTCCTGATTTATCTCGAGCAGATTGTCCTGGCAGAAACCCCCAAAGGCAGCCAACAAACGACGCAAACCGACCTGGGTCCGAGATAGCAGAACCGTGTCGTCCGCATACAGAAGGCAGGGGATTTATGCCCCCCCCTACTAGGGGAACGTGACTAATCGTCGTTGCCAAGGCTTCCATAACGTCATTTACGTAGATAGAGAAAAGCGTAGGGGCCAAAACACATTCCTGCTTCACCCCCCTCTCCACAGGTATGCTATCCGACACTGCCCCCTGGTGGTTCAGCCTCACCCTAACAGAATTTCCCCTGTGGAGGTTTATAATCAGATGCAGCAGCCTTGGGCCCAAATCCAAGGCCGCCAATTTCCTCCACAACCGATCCCTTGGAACGGTGTCAAACGCTGCCCTCAAATCAATGAAGGCAGCATACAAGGGGTGTGGGGACCTTGCATATTTTGCGACCAGGTGGGATAAAAGAAAGCAATGATCGCTAGTAGATCTCCCCTTTTGGAATCCTATTTGGGCATTTGACAAAATGCCCTTTGCTTTCAACCATCCATGTAACCTCACCAGCAGATACTTGGCATACATCTTACTTATGATACTCAGTAAGCTGATCGGCCTATAGTTACTGGGGGAGGCTGGGTTACCCCTCTTGAAAATAAGGACAACTATCACTTGTCCCCAATCTACTGGGATGACGCCTGACTCGTTTATCCGTGAGAAGAGGGCAGCCAAAATGGGAGCCCACCAATCCACATCAGCCTTCAGACACTCTGTCATTATACCATCTGCTCCCGGGGCCTTCCCTACCTTTAAGTTGGAAATTAGAGCAACTACCTCCTCGGTCGTAACTGGGTCCCAGGGAGGGGCAGGTGTAACCAAAGCCAACTCTCTCACCAAAGGTCTGGAAGCCATATACAGACTGGAGAAATGTTGTACCCAATCATTCCCGGACACCAAAGAGGTGGTAGGGGAGAACGCCTCTAGACCGATACCTCTCACCATTTTCCAGAAACACGTTGGGTTAGATTTAAAGGCTTCGCTGAGCTCTCCCCACTTTGATCTATAGTGGGTGTCCCGCTTTGCCTTCAGCAATGCTGTATACTCCCTTCTCTTGCTCAGAAAAGCCAGGAGGAATCCATTCCCCTGCATGACTCTGAAATGACAATAGTAACATCTTAGTTCTAACCTAGAAAGTCGGCACTCTTCATCGAACCAGCCACGCAGGGTCCTACGGCCCAGGCCCTCCGCGCTAGGTCCGGAATAGGTAACAAAAAGGATAGGAGCAAGCCAGTCCACCATAGACTGGTACCAAGTAAGTAACCCTGATTGTGTGGTAATGCTCTCTAACTTCGCCAACAGCTGTATTCCAGTCGCAGAGTTTACTAAGATCCTAAACTCGTTCCCTGTGTGGTCGTCCAAACGCTGCCTTCTCCATGAAGGCCCCTAGACACCCAGGAGGGACCAAAGCCAGGGCGGCAGCTGTCCCTGTAATCCTGGGAAATTTCAGTGTGAGCAACAGCGGGAGATGGTCACTAATAAGCTGTGAGCCCACACAGAAGGTGTAATCAAGCCTACCATGGGGGCTGAAACAATAAGATGGTCCGACGTACTACATCCCCTAGGGGAAATATAAGTAAACTCCCCTGGCCGATCTATCCAATGGCGGCCATTAAGTGGGTATAGATCTAATTGAATTAGGAGATTGGCCAATGCCAATACGCCGGCATTTATACTTGTATCCCTAGATTTCCTAGCCTCAAGGGGGCCATCCTCTGGTTGACACAATAAAAAAAATTGAAATTAAATACAGTATTCCTGTTAGCAATAACTTCATTAAGAAGAGTTAGTGAAATAGCAGCCATAATAATCTTAGAACCATATTTGCAGATTTATTTTCCAAGACAGAATAGATATTGCTTTACATCCTAAATTCCTACCTAAGATAGTATAAGTAAGACAGTTGTGAGAATGTGGCCCTTTTTACACGGGTTTCTCCTCCCAGCTGTAAACACGCAGATTTCTGTGTGTTCATGTGTGTGGGAACCCCATGTGAATGACCTGGTGCACGCGCCCATGGTGAGTGGGGGTGCGTGCGCGTTCGCCTAACACGCATCCCCACTCACCCCCCCACTCATCCCCACGCATGGAGCAACCGGGGGAAATGGTGGTTACTATGTGGGTGTGGATGAGTGGTGGGTGAGTGGGGATGTGTGTGCAGCTGTGTGCATGCCCCATCCATGCACTGGCATGCCCACGGACTCCCCACCTGGCGGAGCCATGTAAAATATCATGTAAGGAGCCACTCGAAGAAGAACAGAAGGTTGCTTCCTTGCAAACAAGGTTCTTTGAGATGGCTCTGAACATTCTCACAACACCCACCCTTCCAGCCCCGCATTGAATTCTTTTCTTATATTTCTAGAAAGGGTTGAAAGGAACTGTCATTCAGAGGGGGAGGGTTCTTTTTATATCAGAGGAGCTCAAGACCATCATGTGGTCTATTATTTGAACAGGGTGAGCGCGCACAACCCAGTTGTGAGAATGTTGGGAGCCATCTCAAAGAACCTTCTTTACAAGGTAGCAACCTTCTGATCAGCACGTGAGGAGGAGCTGTTGTAAACACTACAGTCTTATCTCCCAACCCGATCCAGTGTCCCCACTGCTGCTGCTGCACTACTAGAACCCAGAAGCAGGTGACGGATGGGGTCTGGAGCCAGGGAGGGGAGGAAGAATCACTGTCTGGGGGAGAAGCTGGCTGCAGCCTGCTGCCCAGCCAGGCAAGTGCGGGGCCCCAGCTGGCGGCAGGGCCATGTGCGGCCGCACATGTGGCACATGCCTGGGGCCAGCCCTGCCTGGGACCTCTCATTTGGAGTCCTACACAGTTCCATGTTGTCCCCTCTCCTGTTCAACGTGTATATGCAGCTGCTGGGCGAGGTCATTAGATGGCTTAATGTTCGATGTCATCAATATGCTGATGACACTCAACTTTACCTCTCTTTTACACCTGACCCAGACCCAACAGTCTCGGTGCTTACCCAGTGTCTGGCGGCTGTGGGGAACTGGATGAGGGCAAGCCGACTGATGCTGAATCCCAATAAGACGGAGGTGATGCTAGTGGGAAGGCATCAGGTGTGGCATCCCCCATCAGTTCCCCAGGTTTGGAGTCTGGGAGTGCTCCTTGATTCCCAGCTCCCCCTGGGAATCGTCTGGTGGGGGCTGTGGCGAGGAGCACATTCCGCCAATTATATCTGGGTCAGAGGCTTCAGCCATATGTCTGACTCCTCCTTGGCCACTATCATCCATACTTTTATCACTTCAAGACTTGACTATTGGAACGCGCTCTGTGTGGGACTACCCATGACGATGGCTCGGAGATTGCAGCTAGTGCAGAATGTGGCAGCTCATCTCCTTATGGGGACAGGCCGTCGGGAGCATATTACACCGGTGCTCCGTTCTCTGCACTGGCTGCCTATGGTCTTCCAGGCCCGATTCAAGGTGTTGGTGTTGACCTTTAAAGCCCTACATGACTTGGGCCCTAGTTACCTGTGGAACCGCCTCACTCCCCGGGCTCTGGATCAGCCCCTGCGGTCGACCAGGAGCACCTTTCTTGAGGTCCCTCTGGTTTCCCAGGGGGCTACTATGGGACCTCTTCTCTTTTAGGCGACTTTGTAAGGCCTGGCTGTTTTGTCAGGCTTTTGGCGAGGGAGACGGGTAGGTTGTGTGCGTGTGTGTGTGTGTGTGTGTGTGTGTGTGTGTGTGTGTGTGTGTGAGGAATAGGGAGTCAGGGTTTTTTGTTTTGTTTTTTGTGTCTTCCCCCCTGTAAGAGTTTTGTATAAGAGTTTTTATATTTGTATTTGAATATGTTTTTAGCTTGTAAGCTGCCCTGAGCTGCTATGCAGAAGGGGCGGGGTATAAAGTTTTCAAAATAAATAACTAAATCTGTATATAGGCCAGGGTAAACCAGTTCAGGACCCACAAATCCTGAATCGCGCCTCCCACCCCACCCTTAGCCTGACTGTCTACCAGCCTACCCCAGCTTTGGCCTACTCATTTGCTCACCTACCTGCTAGTGTAAGTTTGGGCTTGGACCCATGTGGCGAGTGGGTGGTACTCCTGTGCTTTGTTAGACATCTGATCGGCAGAGTAGTAGCACCCTCCTTGCCTACTCACAGTGCAAGTAAGCCAGATGGTAGCAAGCTGGCATTCTGCTGCATTCCAGCTTGACTGTACCAGTGATCTGGATCTTGGTGAACTTTGCCTAGTACTACATTTTTTTTTCTTTGCAAGTGCAACATCTGTTGTTGACTTCAGTCAGCTCCTGTTTTGTTTTGTTTTTTAATTTAAAAAGTCTGTGTGTCCAGTGTACATGTAGAAAAGTACGTGTATGTTAGAGGCTGGGTGGGGGCTTCTTGAGTTTCCTTCAGGAAGTGGGAAGGAAGAGAAGTCCTGTTTTTACTCTGAATGTTTTCTATATATATCTATACTCACAAAACTCTGTTTAATTTCTCACTTCCTTGTCTGAAGCTAGAGGGTTTTTAAAAAAATAAATAAATAAGGTAATGAGTTATAGAAAACATGACATTTTGGTGTAGCAACACTCAAAGTTCTTATATTGAAAGGAAAATACCTTCCAAAATACACTTTCAATGTCATGTTTCAGAAGCCAAATGCCTGGTAAACATGGATAATTACTATTTAAGAAACACTGCTGGAAATGTTTCTCTTGAAGAGGCGCTGAATTAATTAATTGAAGCTTAAGGTTATGGAACATCAAAACATTTTTGCTTTCTTTGAGGGAAATGTTGGTCGTAGGATTGTGAATAAGATTGTTTGGAACAAGACCGTACATGCCTAGTATAGATATTCTTATATCCCTATGTTGAAAATTAAATTATTAATTTTTAATTTGGCATTGTCTGTGTAGTGCCATCAAGGTCAGTCAGTTATCAGCCACATAAGTACCAATTGTGCAGGCGAATGATAAATGCTCAAGGGATTTATCTTGTTTTTGTTTTGTTGTGAGGGTTCTTTAAGACTTTTGCTTTTATAAATCATTTATTTAGGGTAGAATCTCTTCCTTTTCTGCCTTCCATGCAATATTACCATCTTTTACCTTCGCAAGAGGAGGGAAGATAAAAGAAGAGGGTGGAGCCTTTCCACTTCAGTTCCTTCCAACCACCCATGGCAATTTAAGAACATTCTGTCTGCTTAATTCTAAGCACTTGTCAGCAAATATAGATACGTTCTTATTTTTCTTAGTTAGATGTTAGTTCGTTAGTAATACCGCAGAGGTCTCTCCGCCCTTGGGTGGTCTTCAAACCATGTTCTTGTCTCATAGCAAAGAAATAAGGCTTCAAATGGTGCCTTTCTTGTCCAGCTGTGCTGTCCATCTCTGACCACCTGTCATGGGACTGTCTGGGGGGCCAAGACAAGGAGTTCCACCTACCATAACAGTCAGATGGTCCTCAAAACACAACGACATATATTTTCTGAGCAAAGACTCAACCCCACTACCCCTGCTCCCCAGACACAAAGGTGATAAGTTAACAACATGGCTTAATGCTTCCTCAGGCTGGAATGGCAGCTAAGCTCCAAGGCTACCGCCAGATCTCATCACCAGTGGGTAAAAACAAACATCTACTGCTGTGAGTGAAGAAAAATGAAATAGTAGCATGCAGTAACCCTGCAGGTGCAAGTCAGCCTACTTGCCAGTTTAGTGGCTACCAGATGTTCACCCACTTCCGCCTCAGGATGAGAGACCGGCTGCTGCAGGATAAGTCGTCCAAAGAAAGTCAGCAACGCAGCCCGGTCTAAGGCTCACCCAGCCAGACTAATCCGAGCAAAAGTGTGCCCTCTCATCTGTTCGTCCCAGCCCAGCTGCAGGGTGAGGTCCACGGATCAGACCTGTAGGAGCGTGCTCAGCAGACTAACCAGACAGCTGATTGGGGGAGCGGAGGACCGTGCTCACATGGTCTGCCAAACAACTGATGGAGGGGGTGAAAGCACACTGCTTGGTGGGCCAGGTGAGGGCACTCCTTTGGTTCTCCTTAGTCAGCTGTTTGGTGACAGCTTCTCCTGAGGGCTGATCCTGCTGGACAGCAGAGGTCCGGGAGTCCTGTCTCGTGTGGACAGCTCCTTGGCTGACCTGTCGCAAAGAGGTCTTGTGACAGCAGCTCCCCTGCCCAGATTCCGGGGGGCAGGGGCTGCTCTTTTGAACTTCCCTTCCTGCTGATTTGAAGAGTGGCAGCTGCAGCGGCCCTCCCTGGGGCTGCCAGTGGATCCAGGTCACCCTATTCTCGTGTGTTTTCACCCTGTGTTAGTTGGGAACACAATCCACACAGGGCGAAAGCCAAAAACCATAAGGGAAAACTAAAAACACTAGCAGGAAGATAACCTGCCCACTCAGCATTACAGGAAGAGACTGAGCCTTCCCCACCACTGGAGCCTAGAAAAAAAGAGGAGGAAAAGAAAAAGGAGGGTTAGATCTCCATCCCATTCCTCTGTCCCTAATTGTGAGGATTTCACAGAGGCCCTGACCAGATTACTCACTGTAGAGACTGTACACTTGTATGATGAGCCTCCACCCCCTCTTCTTCCACCTCCCTCTCTCCCAGATCACAGATGGTCCTATTCATGGGAACGGTCTAGGTCACCATGCTGCTCAGAGCAGACACCGTGGCACCACGCTTAACACCTCCGGCAGGTATTGGTCCTCCAGTGTGAGGTGCACTCCAACTGGGGTATGACCTCCCCTACAGAAACCCATTCAATAACATTCCCTAAAAAAGAAATATTTGAGACGAGGCGATAACTGGCAGGGAAGTTAACATGCAGGGATAATTTGAGCAGGGGTCAGATGACTGCAGTTTTGAGGTCATCAGGCACCCTGCCCTCCCAAAGGGAGGCATTGACAACCCGAGCCAACAGCAGCCATGATGTCTCCTGGCTAGCTTTCATCAGCCAGGACGGGCATGGATCTAGTTCACAACTACAAGCATAGCCTTTGCATCAGTGACCAAGATTAATTGAAGCAAACCAGACAAGACTGAGCCTCCCCAACTTCAAACTCTGACTCTGCACCCAAACTGGCAGTTCCCAAGTCGTGCCAAATACAAGAGACTTTATCTGCAAAGTAGGTGGTAAACTTGTCACAATGGGCAGCTAACGACTTTAACTCCAGATGGAGAAAGTTAGGATTTAATAAGCTGTTTACCACCGAGCAGAGATCTGCCGGATAGTTCTTCAAAAACGGTCTGTGCCACAGTCGGTTGACTTTGTCGCGAGTTGAGTGCCACCCACACTCTACCTGCCCTCTCGCTTTAGCAGCTTCAGGTTCTCTGTATACCAGGGAGACCTTAAGAGGATGCCTGGGTGCCACTGTCGATGGCCTAGGTCAGCATAGCTTTTCTGATTTTCTGATGTGGAAAAAGAGAAAGTTAGAATGCTCAAATCTGAGCATGGCTTTTCGTCCCTGAATTCCTTTTAAAAGCTTTGTCATTTTTACAGGGTTTGTGTTGCAGGTAATTTATATTGTCGTATTTTTTTTTGTTTCTGTATTTTCTAAATGGTGCAAGATACTTAAAATAACATAGTCCTTTGCCCCTGAAGTGAAAATAAAGTGCTCAGATAATTATATTTCATGGTTTATTGAGCTACTCTATGATGAATATAGAGAGACAGACTTTTAAAATGTTAAATTATACTTAAAATACTGCAGAACTCAGTGTCAGTTAATAAAAGTGTTCAGTGTAATAAAAGCAGACAATTAGTATGGATAAACAGAGTTGATGTGCATTGTATACAGCCATGACATGACTTGGACATTTATAAGATACATTGACCATGTTAAATAACCTTGAAGCAAATGTGGAATAGCTTGACCTCTCTAAAACCTCCCTGATTACTAATAAAATCTCACTACCCTTTCAATAAATATATAACCTCTCAAGTCATTCCTTTCAGAGTGCCTGGCAAATTGGTAATAGCACTCACATCATCTCTACTACTTTGTTTTAACTTCCACAGCTGTCAAGAAGATTTATCAGTATCTGAGAATATTTTTCTCCCCACTTCTCTCTGCCCATCTAGTACCTTAGCAGTGAGGTAGCAAAAATGGATGAATAATACTTTGCTTTGGGACTGACTTAGCTGCATGAGAGGAGAGTGTCAAATAATGAGGCATATCCTGTAAGATGGAACCCGTCAAACTATCAGGCTATGATGCCATTGGAGAGACACAAGAAGTCTTTACAAGCCCAGGTTTGGGGAAATTACATATCTATAAGGCCAGTCTCATTGAGACCGTTTTTAGCCATGTGGGTTCCTGCTGTAAGTGTTGATAATTTGTAAGATGCAAATTGTAAGCAGAAAGGCCCTGCAATCAGGGCTAGCGTTACTATTTATTTATTTATTTATTTATTTATTTAATCGCATTTATACCCTGCCCCTCCTGAAACAGCTCAGGGCGACTAACAATATCAGAAATAAAAACACAATTGTAAAACATTTTTAAAACACTTGCAAAATCAACAATTAAAACACAGCTAGGGAACATTAAAAATAATACAATAAATAAGGGTGGAGGGGCCCTGTTGTTTTCTTTACTTCTGAGGCCCCCAAGTCAGGGTGCAGGTGCCCCACTTCCCTGTGTGGCCCTAAAGACACCCGCCTCTGAGACGGTGCCCCTTGGCGGGTGGGATCATCAGGGCCCCCACATTTTATCTTTGCCCTGGACCCCGCAAATTCTGAGGCTGGCCCTTTCGTTTGTGTTTGGACTCTCCTCAGAAGAATTAATAAACGGAATTCTTCATGAATGTTCTCTCTGACTGTGGCATCAAGCAAATATCCAGAATGGTATTCAGAAATTTCCAGCTACGATAAAAGCGCTGTTAGCCTTTCATCTTGAGCAATTTGTCAACATGATGTTGACAAAACTGGACTGGGGGGTTGTGTTTACCTATTCCAAACACATAGAACATTTATTTCTGTAAAAGGCAGATATGCAGCTTTATTAAATCCCTCTAATTTTCTGTTTATAATAGACTAGATTATTACAGTTTGAGTTCTTGCGCTCCTGCACTGATAGTAGTACATTATGGAATGCAATTCTCCATATTTGAGATCATTTCTTAACAAATGGCATGGACAATGAAAAAGGTCATCCTACATAGCAGCTGGCTCCTTTGAGTGTTGCTCAAATGGAGCCAGCTGGATCCCTCAAAATCTCCCTTTGGGAAGAGGAGCTTGCCAGATCACTAGCTGTCCAGCAGCAAGAGCTGACTGGCTGGCCCTGACCTTCACTGTCTGAAGGAGTAGGTAGGCCGGCTGGCTCCTCTGAGGTAGTAAAGCTTGAAGAAACTGGCTGGCTGGAGTAACTTTTATGTGCTGAAGTCCACATGCCTATAAACATTCAACCCCAGATCTCCCTTCTTTTCGGAGCTGTTGTAAAATATGCCTGTTCCGCCTGGCATTTGGGGGAAAGGGGTGGACAGGGGGGGGGGGGGGGGGTTCTAGATTAAACTAGTGGCAATATTTTTCTGTAAATTCCTCTTGTGTTGGTCAGTATTTCTATGACTGTGTATATATTACTTTTGTAAATATAATAACATCTGTTCTTATATGTATCTTAATAGAAGATGAACAATTTATTTGAAGTGGAGTAGAATTTTAAAATGTATTTTTTGTGCGTTGTGTGTTTCCAGGGAAGGATGGGTTTTGTGCAGGAGGGGCCTTTTAAAAGAGGTGTTAATTGTTTAAAATTAAGTTACTTAAAAATAAAGTATACATACTACTGCATGTATACATTAATGTATGCATACATTAATGTAAACACATACTACTGGGAGTAGTGCTCACTGTTAGGGGAATCCTTTTAAAGTCAGATAGGAGTGGTCACACAAAATGTTAGAGTTGCAACCTTTACTCCCCACCCTCCTACTATACTGGAACATAAAGGGGTAGGATTTGGCGTAGTGTGGGGTAATTTACCCCAGATAGGTTACTGCACACTAATGTTTCATGTGGCTGCTCCTATCTGATAACACAGAGCCCCAGGTAGAAGCAGACAGATGAGATGGCTTTAGCCCTAGGTATACTACCTGGGGGTTATTTATGTGGGGTAACATTTTATGTGACTATGCTCTTTGCATCACTCTCTATTAAAAGAGTATTCTAGAACTCTCTGTCTAACTTCTGCCTAAAAGAAATTTGGGAATTAATGTCTTGCATAGAGACTGGAGTTTAACTGCAGCCAAAGGAAAAAAGTAAGCCAGCAAATGATATTCTCCTGCTAAGGAAATATACTATGAAATGGTTTTATTACTACACGCAGTCCAGCCGGGTTCTGAAAAATTTCCATCTTCAATACATGGAATAATGGATTTGTACTAAAGGAACAATCCCAAAACTGGTGTAAGGGGATCGTAATAGCTACAAAAGAAGTAGTGGAGTAAGTCACTCTATGTACAATCTGCGTTTAAGTATACAGTTCACCTTTATATTGAACAAAGGAGAATAAGTTTCTAATTAGAGCTGGTTTCTTTTTGCATGTCCCCTAGCTGGAAGGAACAGCAACCCGTAGGTGGGGACTGTGTCTCGTCCATACAGCAGCACTCTTTATAATAACTGCAATATCCCCTGGGTCAGCTGGAAAGTTTGACCTCTTTGTGGGCTTCCCATGTGGG
The DNA here is from genome assembly GCA_003113815.1 of Sphenodon punctatus. Classification (NCBI taxonomy): domain Eukaryota; kingdom Metazoa; phylum Chordata; class Lepidosauria; order Sphenodontia; family Sphenodontidae; genus Sphenodon; species Sphenodon punctatus. The sequence goes on along the minus strand of QEPC01012948.1, from coordinate 2,593,010 downwards.
AAATAGGAGGGCGAGTCACTGCACCAGCAGGTGTGTAACTCCTCTCCATTCCTGTGCTGTACTTGTTTGCCTTGAGGTGGTGTGGAGAGCAACACAGCTGCTAGTGTGGTGACTCCACACCTCCTCCTCTTCCTGGAGAATGCAGCCTGTAATTTAGTTTTCAGTCTCCTGTGTTATGCCAGCACTCTTTTAAAATGGAAATTTGGATTTGCACCAATATGCTCTGCTGGCAACATTCAAGTTATCTGCATTATGATTCATGCAATTCAGCATTGACGTAACACTAGGCTTTCCCCAATGTAATGGCAATCTGCAGAGCGTAACTATCATTACGGTTTTATGAATGTCTTCTACTTTCAGCTCCTTCCCCAACTGAATGTGTTAGTGAGGAAAGAATACTCTTCTTTGGGTTCTTGGCTCTGCTAAACCTTGTTGGAAAGAATTAAGCAACAAAGTCTTCTAGTGGCTTCTGCTGATTAAAAAGGATGAGCTCAAGATGGTGTTTGGTTTTTTAATGTATTTTATTGTATTTTATATTGTTAGCCGCCCTGAGTCTGCGAAGAAGGGCGGTATAAAAATGTAAAAAATAAATAATAATAAAATCAAGAGTATTACATTGTATTGGGCTCCTGAAACAAATTACTTTATTTCTTTTACTCTTATCCTTCTATAGCACAAGTGGTTAGTGACCTTTTTCTTTTAGGCTTCTCTGTATTTTCTTTGAAAGCAGCAAAACTACTCAGTTATTCCCGTTAGTGCTCTGTTATCTTTCTTCCTTTACCGTCTCATCTTCCTAACTTATTCACAATCACTCCCCAGCAAACCATGACAACGGATGTGGTTAAACCAAAGTAAATCCAAATTGACTGCATTGGCTGAGTGCAGCATTTAGCCCAGTGTCTGCTGAAAACCTCTTTTGTTCATTCCCCTTGTTTCATATTTCCTTTTTCTAATGGGATTTCTGGGCAATGACTTAAAAATAATCAACCTCCATGCCTGATCCCTCCAGAACCTGGTAGGCCCTAATGGTACAAGGAATCTGTTATTTTTCAATATGTTTATTGTAGTACAGGACACACCATCTCCACTAGTCGCTTCTTTTTTTTTCCTTCACAACATTTCCCAGCTGCCCAACATTATTATAAACCCCATGAAAGTAAGTAAAGGGAGAAACAGTTCTTTGGTTGATATCACTGTATCAGATGTTGGGACCAGTCTATCTCATTTACATCCCAAATGGGCAATCGGATCCTGACCTGTGCTGGGGCTGTGACCGGGATCACAGCCCAGGCTAGCCACTGACACAGCCCAGGGCAATCTGGGGCCAACATCTGGTGGCACCTTTACAAACGTGCAGGTGAGGTCCAAACCAAAGTTCGACAGAGCGTGCCAAAGCGGCCCGCCGTCACATTTAACACCCATTGTCTACAACGTCCTTGGTGGTATTTCAGAATATACTTTCTTACTTTTCCAAGGTGTGAGTTCACTTTTCAAGTTGTGAAGTTGTTCAAGCAACTTTTGAGTGAGGATATTTGAATGATGGCATATTTTTCCTTAGTTATGTATTTCTGTGGTTTATGTGCTTATATATATTGTTATACTTTTAAAGCTTGGAATGTCTTGATTTTGATATTTTGTATGTTTTTTTTATGTTTTGTTGTTCTCAATTTATTGGCTTTTGCCAGAAATAAATTATAAATTACAAATAAAAGTTGTGAAGTTGAAAGAATTTAGATGAAAAAGAGGTGAAGTTAACTGATGACTGCACTGTAGAGAGCAGATTTCTCGTTACAAGTTTAAAGCCTTTTGAACACCTGAGCAAGTGACACATGAGTGCCTGCTAAAAATGTTTAAAGAAAAAAAACAAACAAACTTTTTCTGCTCTCTGTGCCCTCCTGTGCTATATTCTGTTTTCCCCAGTTTTCCCTACCATGGCAAATGCACTCACGGAGACCTAAACTGCAGTTGTCATGCATACTGTGTGCGTGTGCAGAGGGGAGAGGCAGGGAAAGTCTTCTACCTCCTGACCCCACTACCACTGTGACATCAAGTTCAGCCCTGCTTCTCCCACTTCTGGTCGCAGTGTGGGATCCAGAGGCAGGTGACTTTCCAGTTGCAGTTTTGGACCATGAATCGGGGCTCATGTGTGTAGAATAGTAACATATGGGTAAGTTTAAACTTGAAATCAGTTAGTTTTCCATGTAGTTAGGGTTTTTTGTTTAGTTTTTTAGCCCACCCTTCCCTAAAGAAGGCCCAGGGTGGCTAACAATGTATATAGGTTTGTGACATTGATAACACTGTGTATAGAGAGGCAAAATGACTGAAATGGTCATGGTCTTTAACCAGTGTCCATTAGAACTTTAAAAAGTGAAAAGTGCTAATTATTTTTATACTTCAAGTTAGAGCCCAAGTTTTACATCATAAGAACTGCCATACTGAACCAGACCAATGATCTATCTAGCTGACTAGAGTTCTGCACAAATATTGTTATGCCTTATCTTATGAGAAGGTAAGTTTTATGTTTCTATACCAGAATGCTGTGGGTATTAATGAGTTGTTGTTTAGGAATATAAACTTCCATGTTGTTAATACCTTTGAGGAACAGTAAGAAATTATGGGTGTTTTTAGACAAGCGTCTCCCCACCCATCACCCACCCATCATGCATGTTCCAGGGCTGCATTGGAACATCCAATGTGGTCCTGCAACATGCGTGGTGTGTGGGTAATGGGTAGGAAGGCGCTTGTCTAAAAACACCATGTGACGCGGGTATTTCTTTGAGGAGAGGTGCGGGAGCGGCAGTGATTCGGAAAATTTGCATAGTTATAATAAATCCTGTTGCAGATATCTATCCCGTAGGACCCAATATCAGTGGGGCTTCGTGTCACCATCCTCTAGTATAAATGTAATTTCACGTGTGATCAGACTCCTTGATCTAAAGTATGTTAACACCTCCATGTGGCGGTGATAGAATGTAAAAATGATTTTGAGCAATTGACCAGTGGAAATGGACACTCTAACACGCATGTGTTCATGAACAAAGCACATTTGCAGGTGTAAATATGCACTAGTGAAAGGTAGTCAATACTACTTTCTGTAAATGTCTGTTTTTAACTCAGATGAGTTCCGTTTGCTGGTTCTGGTCTCTTCCCCCCCCCCCCCAAAAAAAAAATAAAAAAAAATCCTTGCTGTCTTTTTCTCTCCTTCATACCTTACAGTGCTTCTTAAACCCCAAGCACAACAACTGGGGAGAAGCATTTTTCTCTGGAAATATGGTTGCAAATATAGGACATATTCTCTTGAAACCTACATTGTTTACAAAGTAATATGGCAGCAGCAAGTCCAGTGCAATCATCTGTGCAATTCCCCTATTCATTTTGAGTGTCCTGGGGATGCTGGCAGAGCTTCTTTTTCTTCTGATCCTTTCAGATACTTTCACTTGCTTTTTTGGGTCAGGCAAGATGCTGGAAGGAGACCAAGACCTGTCACTGGTACTATTCTGACACCTCTCCACCATTCACTAAAAGATCCTTTCCCCTCATCTAGCCTCAATTTAATTCATTTTGGGGGATTAGCAACATGTCGCAGCTGCGTGCAGGGAGTAACTTTTAAAACAATGCAGCCTTTTTCTTACTCTGCTGATGGTTGGTTAGTTGTATGGAAATGCTTTAAGAATTGGGCAGTGTATGTTTTTGTAGAAATAAGTTGAATTGTCTGGTGAGTTTTACAGAGCTGTGGTTGGCTTTTAGTTGGTCTAGTCCATGCTGTACTTTGGCAGGGAAAAAACTTCCTAGTGGAGTATCTTTTTTACAGTTGTGTTGTAAAAGTCCTATCTCTACTGCTTTAACAATTTCCCCCTCCAAAAGATGCATTATATCACCACCATCTTCACCACAGGACTTAGAGTGAGAGGTATTAAAAGACTTGGTAGCAATGTTAATGTTCTTGGAGTGTGTTGGGAAGGGGAGGGGAGTGTCTCTGTGTGTGTTGATTGGGACTTGGGGGGGTGGCGGCGGGATTTGAGAAAAAAAGTGTTAAATTATCACTTGTTGGCACACACCCCAATGAGACGCAGAGGCTGTATCTGGTTTTAACTTGGTCGCACTCTTTATTCAAACATATTCAACAAGGCCAGTGGGTGATTGCACTAGCAATATGGGTCCAGTATGCTAGCTACTTAATTCTTATTAACTCGAGTACTGACCGGGATGTGCCCTCCCAGGTCAGTACTCCCAAACTGAAGTTCCCCTTTCGACAGCACCCTGGCTCTGACTGAAGGAGAACAGGCCCAACCGTGGGCTTGAGTAAGGAGATGAGTACCTGCAAAGCCAGCAGACCGTGCATGTACTTACTGACCCCACCTGGTACCCCTCCCAGGATAATGACCCCAGTGCGTGCTGCGCTCCCCCTCGCACTGGGTGTCACCTCCCCATCTCTTAAGGAGATGACTCATCTTATCCTATTCTTTCTTATTTAGCCTACTATAGCATACTGGACCGCCACCAAGTGCGACGATTATTACCCATTATTGTCAAGTAATCAGTCATTTCAATTACCAAATTCTCCAATTACCTCAATTATGTAAGTGCATTCGAATTATTAATTCCTTGTCTGGTTAAAGGTCCAATTGGTAATTATTATAATTAGATTATTTCCGATTTCCCTGGTACTAAACAACCTATTTAACCTATTCTACACTGTTGAAGGGGCGAAACAAGCAACTCTTGAATTAGGCTAGTCTCCAAAATTCCCCTTCGGCTCCATAATGGCAACCGGTAAAAACCACAGTGCTAGAGGTGAGGTGGGTGGGGCTGACTTCCCTGTGGTTCGCGCCGAATGCCGCTTCTTTGCGGCCCGACAGGCTCCGCCCTCCCTGCAAAGGGCGGGTTCGCTCATTTCTTTCTAGCGCGGCGCCTCTGCGCACGTGCTACACCAGGTCATTTGCCATAGCAACTCCTCTCCCAGCAGCGGCGCTCTACCTCGCAGCTTCCCAGCCCTTCCTTGCAAGCTACAGCTTGCATCACCTGACGGGGGCCCGACAATTACCCCGTCGCCGCCATTACGGCGGCAAAGGGGACTTCTCTGTTGTTTGCCATCCTTCATTCCTCGTGTTGAACTCCTGTGCAGGGAGTCCACGGAATATCCCAATGTCGTTCCCATGAAAAGTTAGCTTTCTCATATTAGACCAGATCCTCCCCTTTGCCCTAACTCTTTTGTTCTTTTTTGGCAGTGCAGAGCAACCAATAAAAACTCTTGCCTACGCTTGCATGATACCCCATTGATAGTCTTTTAAAGACTGTGGGCAACTGAGATAGTTATACCACTTGACTGGCCCAGCATTACCAAAAGCAGTGGGGAAAAAAGTGACAGTGACCTCAGAAGATGGTTTTGAATCCTTTCCTCATAAACTTTGCTGGTCACACACAGGTTGCGTCCCACATATATGGCTCTTCCTTTCTTACATTAAAAAAAAGTCTCTCCCCTCCCCCACTTAACTTGCATTCCTGCAAACCCTATATTTCTGTTTTAGTCCCAACTCAACCTCCTTCCAAGCTTACTTTTTCTATCATTGTCTCTGAGAAAAATCGACAAAAATCTTGCCACTTCCCCCCACATCATCACTACGTAGCATAAGCTTTTCTTACTTTTAACTCCCTTTCTCCTGTTATTCCATCTTCTCATTCTAGTTTCTTTTTCTTCTACTTCATCCCATACATAGTGAATTGTGATACTATTTTATTATTAATAGCAGGATAGTGCCAGAGACTGCTGCGAATGGTGTAATTAAGAATTGCCTAGTGTTAAAAGAAAGGGACAGTGGGGATTAATTATACAGAAAAACTTTATTCTTATTTGTTTTGCAAATTGGAGACTTGAGATCGTTACCGAGAATGGTATGGATAACAACCGTAACGGCCTTGTTCGTGTGAGCTCTTCCTCACAAGAGTATTCCTATTAACGTTAATGGGACTTGACTGAGGAAGGATTTGCAGGACCATATCTATACAGGAGGATGTAGAAACTCTATGTACGTATGGTAACACAAACATACTAGCATAGTTTTTAAAAAATCAACATTTGACTATTGTCAGAGAGAGAGACAAAATGATGAATGTACAAACCTTATCTTAAAGTGATCAAGAAAAAGATAAACTGCAGTCAGCTGGCCAAATGCAGCTGCATTTGAATGTTGCTGACTGGAGAGGCAAGGCTGCTGCCAGATGGGAAGGAGCTGCCCCAGGAACTGCTCTCAGTTCATTCAGGGAGAAGTGGCAGCTAATTTCAATGCCAAACCATCTCAGCAGAAAGAGAAAAGTCCTACATTACAAAGAGAAGATGGACTGAGCAGGTATTTGCAGAGAAACTGGTTCATGCTATTTGAATTTGCGGGGGGTGGTGGGGTGTTCTTCTGTCCCAAGGTGCCTCTGAAGTGAAAGCGGGTAATCTTAAAGGAGCAGTGACATCACAAATGAAAAGACAGGAAGAAGGTCTTAAAGGGACAGTGGCACTATTCAGAATAAAAAGGAGTGGTCTTGTAAGACAAGAAGAACTTGTCAGGGAGGTAGAGCGGAAAGAAGGTGAACCTCATGCGTGTGCGTGGAAGTAGAGAGGGGTTTTTTTGTTTTTGTTTTCTATGCATTTGGAATAAACTCTGGTTTGAATACACGCCTGAAGTTGTCAGTTCAAGTTTGTATGCAGTCCTCACATGCGCACCGCACCTCTGTCCCTTTCCTTGAGTGCGTTCCTAACTCCTACACTCTGAGTTGATTTTATTTAATTAGTTAATTAATTGATTTCTTAGCCGCATCCGCCTGCTACAGCAGCTCGGGCTGGCTTACAACATATTAAAACCATATAAACATGTATAAATATATATATATATAAACATAAATACAGAATAATCTTAAAACAGCCCTAAAAATACCCCAGAGCAGAGCTAAAAAGATCCCTCCCTACTTCCCCACCCATCACCTGTCTCCCGCACCAAAAGCCTGACAGAACAGCCAGGTCTTTCACTGTCTTCAGAAAGAGGGGAAATCTGAGGCCAAGCGGACCTTCGTCGGGAGGGAGTTCCACAGCCTCAGTGCGCTCACCGAGAACACCCTCCCCATCATCCTTACCCGGGGGACCCCAAGGAGGGCGTTCCCAGCTGACATCAGGGGTCGATCCAGAACCTGGGGGGTGAGGCGATCCTGCAGATAAGTGGGGCCCAGGCTGTATAGGGCTTTATAGGTCAAAACCTTTTGAGGGGCCAGAAGCGGATGGATATGACTTTCATTGCACACTCCTGCTGCAACCACTCCGGCTCTCCCCACAAAAGCTGCAAGTGGCAGTGGACATCCCTCCATGCCCATCCCTGCCCAGAGCCAGCACGTGTCATAGGAGCCACCCAAGGTTTTGGTCGAGAGTATGGAGGACCCAGATGCCACCTTTGTAGACACAGTAGTAGAGGTGGAGGAGAACAGTGAGTTAATGCCATTGGGCTTTCCTGGGCAAATAACCTACAGCAAGAGCTTTCTATGGTATTATGCTCCCACATTCATTCCGAGCACAGTGGCAGTCATTATCTTGCGTGCGCACGCACACACACACAGAGTCCATTTCTTCCCTGGTGCTAACATGTATAAAATTTTAGATGAGTTGGCATGTACACTCATGTGCTTGTGACAGAAATGTTTATGCTGTTTAATAGCCACCTGGATTGGCAGTGTGTGTTGCTGCACCTGCACTGTCAGTCCAGGTGACTATTAAATTGCATAGACATTTCTGTCACAAGCACATCAGCACCTGCCAACTCATCTAAAAATGTTACAGATGTTAGCACCACAGAAGCCTGGAGATTTTTTATTGGGGTTGTCGGGGGAGAACCACTGATTGTTAAGTGTTTTTTTCTCATCACTGCCATGGTCATAGTGAGAGGATACCTATGGGGTTACCAGGAGTGCCTCAATCAGATGGCAGAGATTAATCTCTTCGGGGACACAAATGACTCGGGATACAGGGAATGTGAACCAACTAATAGAGAGTTTGTTGTCCTATACGAGGTTTGGACAAGTGGAGAAGTGCAGAGTGCTCTCGCAAGCAGGGATATTTTCTCCCCTAACTGTATGGTAAAGCAGAAAATGCTAGAGAAGGGGAACAAGAGGCACATGCTTCACTGGGATTTTATGTGAACTGGGAGGGATTTCCAACACCACGGCAGGCGAGACTCCAATAGAACTGTGTGCTGCTACCTGCCAGTACATCACTGTGCGCTGTGGATGTGAGAAACTGGGCTTAGAACACACAAAAACTGATTGCTTTTGCTTTGAATTTTTTACTTTTGCTTTCAGTTTTATAGACGCTCAGTAAAGTATGCCATTTGCTCAATATGATTCCCTGCTAGGAAATGTGGGGAGTTCCTTCTTGTTTGTATAATCATTAACGTAACTTGTGTTACAGTTATGTAATATGTGCATTGATTTAGAGGCCTGATGCCTCTTTGTATTAATTATTTGACCTTGGCCGTAAATAAACACTTACTTACATTTGGTCAATAAAATCAGCATTATGTGCATTACAAAAAAGTTATTTCCAGCCACCAAATGCTGACAGGTATAAACCTAGGTAGAATCATAGAATCTTAGAGTTGGAAGTGATATCAGAGGTCACCTAGTTCAACCCCCTGCTCAATGCAGGAAATCCACAGCTACAGCATTCCTGACAAATGACTGTCCAGCCTCTGTTTGAAAGCCTCCAGCAAAGAAGAGCAAGCCACCACCCTAGGCAGTCTGTCGAACTGCTCTTACTGTTAGGACGTTCTTCCTAATGTTTAACCGAAATCTGGTTCCTTGTAATTTGAGCCCATTGAGGTATAATCTTCAGTGGGGATAACAGGCGCTATACTGCCTCCTCGAATCGTCATAGTCTAGAAGAAAGAAACAGCTGGTGTAGTTTCTTCTTCCCATGGTTCACCGCAGCTGAGAGTCATCAGAGGGGGAGGGATGCTGATAAAGGGGAGTTGGTGGGCGGAGCAGGGAAGAATGCCTATTCATGTATTAGGCTTGTTGCACTAAACTTGTGAGTGTGGGCTACCTAAACGCATAAGAAATACATGAAAGGGGAGTGCCCGTTTAATATTTATTTATTTATTTATTTATTTGTACAAATAACAGCAGCTCAGGACGGCTTACGCTAAATTCATAAATACAAACATAAGTACATGCTTTCCCCATCCCATCCCCATACAACCCGCCCAACCCATCCTCCCCCTTAGTTAACGCACACATACACACGCATGCACACAATTCAGTCCTCACTGCCAAAACAGAATAGTCTTACATTGTCTCCGGAAGACCACCAGACTTGAACACAGGCAGACCTCCCAGGGAAGGGAGTTCCACACTGAAGGTGTGACAGCTGAGAACACTCTCCTCATATTGAGACCTGGCAAAAAAACGGAGTCTCCAGGAGGGCGCCCCCAGCCAGTCACAGGGGTTGTGACAGGAGATGGGGAGCCAGACAATCCCTCAGATAGATGGGACCCAGACCATTTAGGGCTTTAAAGGTCATAAGCAACACCTTGAATTGGGCCCAGAAGACTCTCAGCAGCCAGTGCAGCAAACGGAACACCAGGGGTTATGTGCTCGCAGTGACTCATTCTCAAGGTGATGAAAGCCTGGATGACAGTGGCCAGATCAGAGTCCAAAAGAAAAGGTCGCAGCCTCCTCACCAGATGGAGTTGGTGAAAAGTGTTCCTGGCCACCGCCGCAACCTGGCAATCCAGGTGCAGAAAGTCGTCCAGAAACACTCCGAGGCTGCAAACCCGAACAACCAGACCCAGTCAATAAGAGGAGTCCCAATCCCCTCCAGGACACAAAACCAGACAAGCATCATCATCTCAGTCTTGTCAGGACTCAGCCTCAATCAACTCGTCCTCATCCATTCCCCCACCACAGCCAGGCAATGGGTAAGCACTGAGACTGCAAGTCTTCGGTTAAATGAAAAAGATAGGTAGAGCTGGGTGTCAGCATACTGATGGCACCTCACACGAAACCTCTGAATGACCTTGCCCAGCAGCTACATATACACATTCAACAATAGGGGGGACAGAATGGAACCCTGCAGAACCCCATAAGGGAGATTCCCGAGGAGATGATGAGCAATCATCCAACACCATTCACTGAGACCTTCCAGCTAAGAAAGGATATAATTACTAAAGAGCAGTCCCGCCCACTCCAGTCAGGTCCTGCAGGTGAGTCAACAACACCTCATGATCAACGGTATCAAAAGCCACTGAAAGATCTAATAAAATCAACAGGGTAGAATCTAACTCCAAGCAAAGGTCATCAACGAAAGCTACAAGTGCAGTTGCCGTGCCATGCCCAGGATGAAAACCAAACTGCAAAAGGTCCAGGAATTCGATAGCATCCAGATGCACCTAAGGGAGGCGTTGATCACCCCAGCCAGCAACAGCCCCAGCGTCTCCCAGCTGGCTTTCACCAGCCAGGCCAGGCATAGATCTAATTGACAACTTGTGGCCAAACAGCCCCCAGTACTTCCTCCACATCGTTGGGGCCTGGGCGATAACAGTTTAAACCAATTCCCCCCAAAAGGACAAGGCTGGGCTTCCATAACCCCCATCTCTGATTCTGTACCAGAAACAATCGCACCAAGGTCGTGGTGAATACAAGCAATTTTATCTGCAAAGTGGTCAATAAAAATGTCACAGCAGGCACTGGACACCTTCAGTTCCTGGTGGAGGCAGGCTGGACTGACTATAAACCCCTCACCACCCAGAAAAGCTCTTCTGGATGCAACTTCGCAGACGCTATGATGGCAGCGATGCTTAAGAGATGAGGGGAAATGTTGAGAAGACGAGATTCCTTCTCTCCTTGCCTCCTTTCAGTAGGTCTCTGTAGATGTTGGCTTTATCCTGCTTCTGTGCAGTTCTCAGTCTTGAATGTGTTTGCATTGGTGGATTCCCGCTGACATGACTGACACTTCATCAGTGCCAGCATGTTAAGGATGGCAGGCTCAATCTTTAGTTACAATCTTACAATGCACATGAACACTCTCCAGTTGTGAAGAAGTAGGCTCACGTTGCCAAATGCGACAGAACTCTAAGTCGCTGTGGGTGGCTCTACACATATTAACCACAGGGGAAATCAGGACTGTGGTACCTATTACGACATCATTCCATGATGGGGCAGCCTGAACAAATGTTTATACTGTTCTGTGTTTATGCTACCATCCTGTGGACTCTGAACAACAGTAGGAGTCCATTGAGTGGCAAAATAAGTCAAGTCCAAAAGCCCGAGTGGTGAAATTGATGATACAAAGCTCCCTCTGCAAGGCAAAGCTCCCTACTGGTGAAAACTGATTCTGCAAGCTCCCCTGGTGTGGAGTTCATTGCATGCCATGTTTTTGGCTGCTCCATGGGTCTTCTGAAGTTTGTTCCATCTGAATTTGTTCATAGCAGCAAACCACTGCAAACTTGTGTTTCTTCCATGACTAGCTCCTGGGTTTGCTAGAACAAATTTATTTATTTATTTATTTAATTAATATATTTATATCCTGCCGCTCCTGCAAGCAGCTCGGGGCGGCTAACAAATTTCAGTTAAAACAATTTTTAAAATATTAAAACAATCATAAAAATCTTACAAAAGAACAGGGAGGACAGAAATTTACAAATAATAATGTGATAAAAACCCATTAACCCATCCTCCCACCCTCCCCAAAGGCCTGGGCTAACAGCCAGGTTTTACAAACTTGCCGGAATGTTATAAGACTCGGCCAGGCGAGCTTCCTCTGGGAGGGAATTCCAAAGGCGCGGCCACCGAGAATGCCCTCTCCATTGTGGCCCCCCGCTTAACATGGGGACCTCCAAGAAGTCACCCCTGGCAGACCGAAGGAGCCGCTCTGGGCCGCGGAGAGCGAGGCGATCCCTGAGGTATGAGGGGCCGAGACCGTGAAGGGCCTTATAAATCAACACCAATACCTTGCTGCAGCCTCCGAACCAGGAACAAGGACAGCCCCATGTAGAGCGCGTTGCAGTAGTCCAGCCTCGAGGTGACGAAGGCATGGACGAGGGAGGCCAGGTCCGGGGATGTTTGTCCTTGTGTTAGGCAGCTGAAATAGGGGATGTTTGTCCTTGTGTTAGGCAGCTGAAATAGCAAGTGTTATGTGTAGACATCCCTTAAGTGTAGAATTTTGTACTTGAATATGCAAGTGGTTATTTATGCCTGAAAACCAATGACTCCCTGCGTACTGATTTGTGCATACAGTTGTGGCATTTTTATGTACAAGGCTTGTGAGCACAATTTAAGAGAGAAGTTTGAAAATTAGACCCTTTGGGGGCTTCAGAATGTGTAGGCAAAGTTGGATTTGTTCTGGTAAACTTGTAAACCCTTCTTATGTATGCAGGTACAGTCACCTCCACCGAATTGAGATGCTAAATATAACTGCTTAAATGGAACAGAATTCTGGGAGGCAGTTCTTCCCAGTGATATTGATGGTGATTGATTGGGACATCGTTTTGCTTAATTGGGATGCCATATTTTCAAATGATGAGCAGAGACCACTTTTTGGAGCAATCACCATAACCCAGAAGTTGCGACTGGTGGACTGGCTTAGATCATGTCTGCTGGAAAGTAAATGCAAGCTGTGCTACCCCTCTGATGCTAGAAGAGAAGATTTAATTCAAAGCAATTCATTCACAGAAATTGTGCACATTTCAAATGATTCTCACTGAGCAATAGAATGCTTGTGTACTAGACGTTCTCTGTTTGGGGCTCAGATTTTTGCATTCTGCCCCTGAGAGTTGCTATGCTTTCTGCAACTCAGCAAAGGTGAAAGCATTTTGGATGATTCCCCAAAGGTGAAAGCATTTTGGATGATTCCCCCAAACTAAGCTTGGCTTGTGCTTTAAAAGCAAAACCATGATTGTTTTCTTTTTGAAACATCTAGGCATGCCAACTGAACAGTAACTAGCAATTATATGAATTGGCCTCTCTGTCGTGTAGCCAAGTAACCGATATTCAGTTAAGCATGAGCATTAACTAATGGACAGTGATGTCAGAAATGTTTACCAAGAGATCTGAGCCTAGAATTTAACAAAAAAATTGTGCATGTAGAATATATTTGAACATGTTGCTGAAATGTACAAGTGAAAGCATCTGCTGTTTCTATTTGTTAGCGTTCATGTATATGTCATTAATTTTTAATTCTCAGATATTGCTGTACTTTTGCCAACATTGCCATCCTGACATGTTTCCTCCCTCAACTGGCGGTATTAGTCTAGCACTGTCTGCTTGCTGTAGGAGCTCTATGCCCATCACGTCCTGGAAGCAATTCTTTTGCCTGGTGCACGGATGTTAAGAAGGGAAATTCTGATTCTGGGAAGGAGATGCTGGACTGGAGAATACGTTGCACTGCTTGTTGCGTTTTAATAAGGCTTGAGTCGCCAACACTGTCTCTGCCACTACTCTGCCCAGATTTATTCTTCTATTAACATGGAGATTTCCTCAGAGTGATCCAGGTAAGTCACAGAAGCAGGTTTGCGACTAATGTCCCTCTCTTGCAAGAGTCTGAGATAGAACGACATGTTCGCAGGGCATTTCCTTCAGCAATCTGAATAGCATAGATTAGGCCATGCATAAACTTATTCAGTGTAATGACCTTTGAATGTCCTTTACCTGCATGTGTATGTATGTCATGTTTTTCAGCCAACTGTCACCATTGGCTGATGTGATCCAACCATATTTTTTGTGTCATGCTGACAGATGGTCCTTGCCAGGCTCTTCTGTGGAATCAGCCATGTCTGTTCAAAGAGAGGATAAATAGGTCAGATGGAGCTGTTAACACTGCTTTAATATAAGCAATGCTCTAATGAAGCACCACTACCTCCTGTGTACTAGACATGACACATGCTTTCAGCAAAACTCCACATCTTTCTTTCTTATTGTCACAAGAAAACGACAGAATCAGCCCCAAGGGAATTTTGTGTGTGGTGTCATTATTTTTATTGTATTATATCTCAGACACTCTTAGAATGTGCTTTGTTTTTATGTAGTTTGGATGGGCAGGTTTGATTTGTTGTCCCTAGAAGAAGAATAAATCTTTTATAGTATTAAAGCAAGTCTTTATATTCTATATTAACCCAATCCTAAAAAGCTTCTTTTCCCAGGGTGGTGGAAATCAAAATTTTGATTTAAATATTGAAATGAAAGGATCGGATCAGCTACTGTGCTTGCTTTTGGAGTTTGTCAGTTTGTACAGGTGTCCAGGAGGAATTGCCACAGTGGAAATGCTCTTTTGTTCATTTATTATTAGCCCTAGGCAGTTATATTCTAGGCTTTTAAAATAAGTATTCGCAGCTTTTTAGGTTGCCATTACTGGCTGGCAAACGGCCTACCCCCAGATTGAATATCAGCCAGTTTGTGAGTGCTCTAGAAGAGAGGCTGGCTCGCAGTAGGCAGTTGTTTGATACTCTGATCAGCAGCTCTAGCCCTTTCACTGTTCTGGCAGCCGACTAAAGTGTGCATTTGTTTCATTCACTAGCAATAATTATTGGAGACAGTGAAAAGGCCAGACTACTGATTAGTGACTTAAGCCATGGGAAAAAGGATTCTGGCTGTGTTTCTTACTTTAAAGTTTTTTTTTATTAAACTGTTTTAATGCTTTTGATGTTCAGATTATAATACTGTATGGTTTGGGGGTGGAGGGTACAGTATAACAAGGTACGTTTCTAGCTTTTTAAAAGTGTATTTTGGGCAATTTATGACACCCTACTGATTTGATGCAGTCTTTCATATTTCAAATAGCAAAGGAAGTGGTTTGGGGGTTTGTAGAGTTCTATAGCCATTTAAAAATATATTTGTGAACTAATAAATTATTTATTTAGATACTCTACTCTTTTAAAATGTTATCAAGGGTTAGACGGAGCATTTCCATTAGGGTACTTAGAATAGACAACATAAACTGTCCGGGACAGGACTGAGTAGACTGAATGACTGTAGTTTCACCTGCTATTACTGTTGCAGAAAACTGCCATCAGATACAGGGAGCAGCTGCTTGACAGCTAGAAAGTCAAGAGAATGTTGAACGATTAAATTAGTAATATTATTTTAGTGGGTATGATAGTGATATGACTAGAGGAAATGGTATATAAGTAAATAAACCAAGGGTGAGAATCAGAAATCTAGTAACGAGATGTATTATCCTGTAGAGCCAGGATGGTCAAATTGCAGCTTATGAGCCATGTTTATGTGCAACTCTTTCTAGGTGGATCAGTCCCCCACTTTGTGCAGGGCTGGTGCCACCTCCATGTCCACCAGCTGATTCAGTACACCACCTGTCACCTCTGGCAACCCTCTACCCCTGGTAGCACTAGCCCACTGGTTCAGCCTGCCGCTTGCTACCTCTAGCTACTTCTGCACCCGGCCTCTGGGTATCTCTGCATACTGGGTGTTAACAAATGAGATTATAGCCCACTATACCCTGACCCAGGTGGGTGTCCACCAGCTCATTTAATAGGTGTTTGCCCCCACCAGCCATGTGGCCATCACCCACTGGACACGCACCCCCCACTCATGGTGGGGTCTCAGAACATGCAGAGCCCGTTGTGCAAGCGAATACAGATTAATGTGTGCCCACGTCTCGTCGTTTAGGTTGTGCAGGCTCGCGTGTGTACTGGTCCACCAGTACCATAGAGTAGTGGATGAAAAGCCTAGAGCATTCCAAGGAGCGTCTGCTTCCTGCCCGTCTCTTTCCACTGTCACCTTACATCTACTTTAAAAGGCCAACGCATGCTAAATTCAAACCTCTTGTCCCAGCTTGTCCTGGTTTGCAGCATGTGCCTGATGCCTGCTCTTCCTGAGCTGTTACATTCTAAGGAGCGACTTCTGCAGGATTGCCATTGCCGTGACCATGACTCAGAATGACAGCCAGTCAACTAGGGAAAATTAATGAATGGGAGGCGGGGGCTACATTTACACAGCTACATGATATAAGCTTCTGTTTATTGCTATCTATTTATGCGGGGGGGGGGGCGTTCTTTTCCTGTGTTCACAGGTAACTACCAGCACCGCTACCTCCAGTGTTACACCACAGGCACTTCTCACCTGCAAATCTGCCTGCCAGTTGCTGAACTGCCTGTCGAAATACCTTTGCTATGATCTGCAGGCAGTGCTGTAGACCTTCATAAGTCAGGGCTTCAGTGGATACGCAGGGTCCCGCAGAACAACAGGCCGCATGAGGACACCCTGTATGCAGGTTTTAGCGGTGGGTCCAAAGTTCCCGGTGTATGTGCGCCCAAAGAAGGGGGACTGGTGAAAGATGCAGGAGGGTGTCATGGTTCTTCCCAGACCCTGCCAGCACATCCACAAACTAGACACTAGGGGTGGGAAACCGGTAGAATCCGGTATCCGATAATGCCGGTATCGGGCGTACCGGCATTATCGGATTCGATCCGGTAATCCGGACCGGGTACCGGATTCCGGGGTACCGGATTTTTCTTGCATTGCAGCCATTTAAAAATGGCTGCAATGTAAAAAAAC
>QEPC01012948.1:2528600-2567831 GCA_003113815.1 Sphenodon punctatus | reverse complement strand
GTGGAAGGGGGGACACCCCCCACCCACCCTGCCCAGCCTGGATTTTTAAAAAATGTCCCCCAAGTCCTCTAGTGCACTGGGCTCCGGGCCGCCACCGGCGACCCAGAGCCAGCACCAGCCAGCAGCAGGTAAGGATCCCTGGGTTGGGGGGTGGTTTAACACACACCCCACCCCAGGGATCACCCTACCTCCCCACCCAGGGATCGCCTACCTTGAGCTCCAGGCGGCAGCGGTCCGGCGGCTTCAGCGCTGGCTATGAGACTGCCGGCTTCAGCACACTACTAGGCCTTCCGGTGCAACCTGGAAGTTCACTGGAAGGCCTAGTAGCGTGCTGAAGCTGGCAGCCACAGCCAGCGCTGAAGCCGCCGGACCGCCGCCACCGCCCGGAGCTCAAGGTAGGCGATCCCTGGGTGGGGAGGTAGGGTGATCCCTGGGGTGTGGGGGGGTGTTAAACCCCCCCATCCCCACCCCAGAGATCAGTACAGTACTGGTACTACTTACCTGCTGCTGGCTGGTGCTGGTTCTGGGTCGCCAGCAGCGGCCCAGAGCCCGGCGCACTAGGGGACTTAGGGGGAAAAAAATTAAATCCAGGCTGGGCAGGGTGGGTGGGGGGTGTCCCCCCTTCCACCCGCGCAGCCTGGACTCGGGGAGGGAAAGTGTTTGGGGTTTTTTGTGTTTTTTTTTTACATTGCGACTATTCATTTGAATGGCCGCAATGTATAAAAATCCGGCACCGGGCGGGATCCGGTGCCGGACCCAAAATAGCGGAATAATCCGATACTGCCGGTACACCAAAATACCGGCTGTATCGGATATCGGATGATCCGGTAGTCCCACCCCAAAAAATTACCTGAGGGAAGAATGGGACAGCCAATGAGCTCTGGTGACTTCTAAGGTAGCTCTCCCTTCCCCCAGCCCTGCCCAGCTGCAAGCACTCTGCCCCCAAAAGGGCCCCAGCCCCTGGATAAGTACCTGAGGGAAGAATGGGACAGCCAAAGAGCTCTGGGGACTCCTGGGCAGCTCTCCCATTATTACTTAGTGTCTCCTAAGTAATAATGTGAAATCCTTTTTTAAAAAAAGTAAAAGTTAAGGCAGTTGCCAAAGTCAGATTTTCAAGGCAGCCTAACTGCATTATGTTTGCAAAATAATATTTTTTCAAAGTTCAATATTAATATAACTAAACAAATTAATTTGTCTTGGGACAACAGAGCAGAACCTTCTCTTCAAATTAATATTTTTCCTTTCCCTCCTAAGAAATTTTCTGAATCATGTGTAAGGCTTCAAATCCTTCCGTGTTTTGTTACCGACTGTCATGAGTACTAATTTAATATTATAAGTATGAATATTCACTACCATGTAGCTATATTACCCTGGCTACCTGAAAAGAAATTTCCTGCACTGGAAAGATAACATGCCAGGGGGGATGTTCTTCAGTCTCCTGAGAAGGTTGGTAAAGTAGCATTGGGATGTAAAGTAATCTCTAGTCTGGGTCACACTGAAAGCTCTTATTGATATGAGATTAGTCTCAATGGAGATGTACAGTCACATGTGCATCACACTGATTGAGAGCAGCAGGATCCATTCATGATAAGCAGGAAGGAGAGGAGGCTGAGTCACTTTCAGCTCATTAAGGGGCATTGCAAAATCTGAGGGTGTGAAAGGATCAAACACCTGGAGTCCTTACAGTTGTAAGATTTGTTAGGCTCAAGTTTCTCTGATCACTCATGGGACAAGCAAGCTATTAATTAAGGTAAGGACATTATCCTTCAGAAACAGACACTGGAGGCATGTTTTGATTATTAGATACATTTTGTTAAGAGCACAGATTGCTGCTGTGATGTTGGAAAAAATTGGCTGCTTTGTAGCTGGGCATTGTCAGAGAAACAGCTGGAATGCAAAAATGCCTTTGAACTTAGGACTCATTTTGATTTAGCTTCATGTGCAGTCAGCGTCAATGCTTTTTGAACAAAAGGGAGGAGGGTGATTTACCAAAAGGTTTCCTGTTCATGTGAGTAAGAAGCTCTGAAAGGGAAATGAGAACACAGAAATTCTCAGTAATAATTAGCAGTCTAAAGCATTTTGTGGCATTATATACAAACTGTAAACGAAGCAGAATTAAATGTCTGCAGTGAGCAGCAGGCTAGCTAGAATGTCCAGCAGCCTTGCCAGGGGAAAAAAGCAAGCCAGAATGCTGAATTATTTTTGGACTTGCATGCTTAAAAGTAATTAGTGTGAAGGATATTGGACATTGCAGAATATACAGGGCAACTGTTTCCATATCTGCGTTCTGTGAGTTAGGTTGGATCTCTTACCAGCTGTCAGAAAATCCCTGTTTTTAAATTTCAGCATAGCCTTTTTTTCTCCCTGAAAAATGCAACTTTATTCTTGTTCTGGGAAAGACGGGACACAGTTTTAGAGCGAATCTGAGGGACTAGTTACTACTTCTCTTAAAAACCCTGCTCTCCCCTCCCCCACTCAAAGCACGAGCAGGAACAGCTGTAAACACAGGCAGCTCGGGCAACTCAAAGCTGTAGCCAGAATCTGTCTTGAAGGATTAGAAAAGGGGCATGTGAAACTGAAAGGGTAACTTTACTGGTTAGTGGGTTAGTAGATTACTGCTCACTTCTCCTGTGACTTGACTTGGGCTATTCATCTCCCTGCCTTCCTCGGTATGTATGTTTGTGGAGAGACGTAGGGAGGTGTGGTTGGGTGAAGGAGGCGGTGCCACAATAGAAAACTTACAACTAGAAGTATAAATCCGGGTGAAGAAGGAACTGTCTGTACTCGGTAAGTGTATTGATTTTTACAGAGTGTGTTCAGCAGTCATTATTTCCTGTTGTGACTCTCATGTACACAAGAGTCTGGGTCAGAACAACACTAAGGCTTCTTTATTTTCCAACCGCCTTTATTGTCCTATTTTTTTCCAAAGTTGAATGCTGTACTCAGATAAGCATTAATGTGTTTTTCATGGCATTTTCCACCTTATAGTTTGTGTTTAAAAGTTTTACGAGACGGTTTAGAAACTAGGGGTGGGTTGGTTAATGGGGAGGCAGACAAGGAGGTGAGAGGGTTGGGGAGAAACAGCCTGACAGGAAAGCCTTCACTACTGTCCTGGCTGCAAATGAAGGGCTTGGGGGAGGGGGGCTGTTTGCTGGACTGGACACGGACAGACTGGGATAGTGGTGATGCATTCTGGCAATGTTATTGAGGAGGCAGGATTTGAGAGGGTGAGCAGTGGGAGAGCATCACACCCGTCCTTTCTTGCTTGCTTGCGTTTAACTGCTAAGGGGGTGTGTGCAGAGACCTTTTCAAATGTTTCATGCCAACCCAACTCACATGAGAGCCAGTGTGGTGTAGGGGCTAACAGCACAGTACTTGGACCAGGAGGTAGGAAGACCTTGGTTCAAGACTTACCTTAGCCATGAACTCACAGGGTGACATCTGTCACAGATCTTTCAGACTAACCTACCTCACAGGGTTGTTGTGAGGATTACTAGTTGAATTAATTAGTTTAATGTTAATGGTTAACTGTTAATTTTTAATGTTAATTTGAAATGTCAGCCACCCTGAGCCTAAGGGAAAGGGTGGGATACACATTTAAATAAATACATTCCATTGTGCTGGTGAGTGTGCCAGCTTGTGTGGAGAGGGGATACATTCTTTTACTTTTTCAGAGAGGTTGTAGAATACTTGTTACGAGTGCAGTTGGCAATATGTTCCCCTCTCCTGTTGGGTTTGTATGCCAGTTTCAGTATTATTGGTAGGAGTAGGAATGTTTCATTCTTAACGTGAGACTGCCTGTCCTTCCATGCCCCATTGCGTCCCCTGCAATCGGCCGGGAGTGCCTCGCCGTGGGTACCATCTGTTAGTCTTGTTCGTATGGTGAGGGAGGTGTTCTCGGTTGCTGCCCCAATATCATGGAACTCCCTTCCCCTGGAGGTTCATTTGAGCCCAAACCTAAGCGTCTTCCAGAGAAAGTGTAAGACCTTCCATTTACAAACTCCCAATGTGCCCGTGCAACCCTTGAGATCGTCCGTGGGAGCCTTTTTGGAGATTCCCTGGGCGAGCCGGGTGGCCACTGATGTTAAATCTTTTTCGGTGGCCACCCCTGTGCTGTGAAATTCGCTCCCAGAGGAGGCTCGGCTGGCTCCCACTCTCCTGCTGTTTCGGCGTATATGTAAGACCTGGCTGTTCCATCAGGCTTTTGGTGAGGGGTAGGAGTGGGGATGGGTTTTTTCCCCACATATTGTATTTTAAATTGTTTTAAAATTTTATATTGTTTTAAATGAATGTTGTTCGCCGCCCCGGGCTGCCCTGTGGGCAGGAGGGGCGGGATATACATTTTAAATAAAAATAAATAAATAAATAAATAAAAATTTGGCGGGTAGTGATAGGGGGTGGGTGGGTTGGATTGGGGGTAGGGGTGTGAGACGGATTTGGTTGTGGGGAATGGAGAGATGGTATTGGGTGGGTTTTGTGAGGGGTTGCAGGAAGGTTGGTGGTTTGGGGGCGTTATATTTTTACTGTTTTTATGGTTTGTGAGATGTCTTGAGGCTGAGCCAATGGGGAGGGCAGCATTAAAATTTTGAGTAAATAAATAATAAATGTAATCATCCCATTTTATAGATTATTTATTTCCCCCATTTATATCCCACCTCTCCTGTCCAAGAGTCCCATACCAAAAAGTTCATATTGCCAAGTGCCACAAGACACATTATATTTACTGCGGCTTTTCATGATCCCGGGGATGGGGTAGTGCAGCTTTTCCCTCCTCCCCATCGAAACTCTGGCTCCCAAGTGTGTCTGACAGGTTTGGGCAGCAGCAATAGTAGTGGTGCAGGGCGTGCTACCCCAACTCTCATGATTTGTAGGACTTTCTCCAGCAGCAGAAATGGAGACTTGGCTTCTCTTGCTCCCAGAGGATCTGCATGGACTTCCTCCAAGCAGCCATGCCACTTCCAGCAAGAGCTGCAGTACAGGTGCCCGATAGCCACATCTGGTTTTCGAGCTGCTGTTTGTCCACCTCTGTTATAGAAACTGAGGGGAAGTAGTAATAAAAGCTTTAATATTCTGAAAAAGTCTTAAGAAATCCATTAGTTTGGAAGGAAGGAATACCAGTTGGACAGGAGGACAGTACAACTGAAAGTGCAAACACAGCCCCCTTATAGTCGCAGGGAAGGAATGGAAAGGGTGGGCTAGTCTTCTTTTGTAGCTTAGCCTGGTCAAGGACATATTATTGCATATAGGAGAGGAACTGGAAAGGAGTGAAGGATCTGGAGGATGAAAGGAAGCAGTGACTTTGTGGGGGAAAAAATCCAAATCTGTACACTGATGCATTTTTTTCATCAAACTAAAATCATTTTACTTTGTTTTGACTATTAGTTGCTTTCATCCACATCAGCAACGCTATTGCAATAGCAAGCATTAAAAGACGCAATCGTAAAGTACTTCATGGAGTACACTGGGGTGTTGTTGTTTTTTTAAACCCCTCTGTGATTTTTGCAGTGGAAGTGGAGCTAAACAATTTGAAATTCATTGTGCCAAATCTCTGTTCTTCTTTAAGTAATTATTTATTGAATGCTGTAATTGGCTTATATCTATGCTTGCATTAAATTGGATATGCCTACAACTTTATAGCTGACTGCATCTTGTCAGGCTAAAGGAAAGAGCTTATGCCACTGTAGTTCAATAGCTCAGAACTGCCAGGGAAAGCAATGGTAATAGCCATCCACTAGGAAAGTTAAGATCTATTTTTAGTCAAAGCTATATTTTTTTCATACTGTTTGTTTGCTCAGTGCAGTCATAAGTGTTTTGCTGATACCATTATGGCTTGACACTACATATCACCTAATACATAGGCTGTGAGTAAAGTATAGGGACCTACTGCTGTGAAAGCTGGTGGCAAGTCTCCCTGTGTTTACTTTTTTTGCCCTGTGTTGTTACAGATAACTCATACAATGCAAAGTGATTAGTGAGGTCTGTGTGCTGAAAGTTTTGTATATGTGTGTCAGAGAGACCATATGGGATGGGGGGTGGAAATTACAGGCTATGACTTAGCTGCTATATAATTAAAATGGCTGTAGGTAGCATTTGTATGACTCAGCTGACTTAACATTCTTGTTGGGACTTTAATGAGCAAATTTCCTTAGCTGGCCTCAGTAGTGGTCTTCAGGCCTTGAATCACTTCATTTTTTGATGCCTGCTCATTTCCCCCTTTTATAATCTCAGTCTTTCTCAGTTCTAGCGAACACCTTCACCCGCAAAGAATAAGCTAATATAGACAAAGTGTCCGCAACCATTGATGATTAAACGCCATGATGTGGTGGACCTTTGCTGCTAGTAGGGTTACAAGCACACTGCTGCTTACACACTGGTAGTGTGCTGAAGTTTTGTCTACACTTGTTCTTACTGATGTCACAGAGCTGATGTGTTACGTTGGCAAAAAAGCCTAGTGAAAAAGCCTAAATTGACAAAAAGAAAGAGGGAGATTTATTCAGGACTAGACGTCAGAGGATGGAAATGAGTTCTTGTCCTCTTTTATTATTATTATTATTATTATTATTATTATTATTATTATTATAATAAACATTTATATAGCGCCAGTCGTGTGGCCTGGTGCTATACAAAACATAGAATTAGACGTGGTCCCTGCCTGTGGCTTACAATCTTAAAAGACAAAAAGGGGGGGGAGACAGGGAGAGGGGACAGTGGGAGAGACAGGGGAGAAGACAAACAAACATTCAAGCAGATGCAAAGTCTCAGGTGCGTATGCTTGGCTTGGTTTACAGAGAGGTTGGTGGCAGCAGTCAGCAGAGGAGGGCCGACAGTAAGAGTAAGGGGAAAGACTAGCAGGCATTGGGAAAGGCAGCAAGGAAAAGGTGGGTTTTGAGGAGGGATTTGAAGGAGCGGAGGGAGGAGGCAAGGCGGATGTGGGCAGGGAGGGAGTTCCAGGCATGGGGGGCAGCGAGGGAGAAGGGTCGAAGGCGGTTAGGCGAGCAGGAGAAACGAGGGAGAGTGAGGGAGGGGACAGAGGAAGAGCGGAGAGCGCGTGCAGGAGTGCGTAGGGAAATTAGGTCCGAGAGGTAAGGGGGAGCTTGGTCGTGGAGCGATTTGAACGTGAAAACCAGGAGTTTAAACAGGATACGTTCAGGAAGGGGGAGCCAGTGAAGGGAGAGGAGGAGAGGCTGCACATGGTCGAAGCGACGGGCAGAGTGAATGACCTTGGCAGCGGAGTTTTGGATTGCGATAAGGGGGGACAGGTGAGAGCGAGGGAGGCCAGCAAGTAGGAGGTTGCAGTAGTCGAGGCGAGAGATAACCATGGCATGAACAAGGATTTTGGCCGAGGAGATAGAGAGAAAGGGGCGGATGCGGGCAATGTTGTGGAGAGCGAATCGGCAGGATTTGGCCACAGAGTCAATGTAAGGTTTAAAAGAGAGGTGCGTGTCAAAGATGAAGCCCAAGCTGCGGGCTTGGAGAACAGGATGGATGGTGATGATTTCTCCATCGGTGGGCTGAGAGCAATAAATGCTCTTTCATAATGCTTCCAAACCTCATTTTCCTTTCTGGAACAGCACTTTGCATTGGATCAGTACTTCTAACCAGTGTTAAAGGTTTTATTCTCTGGCTCTTTCTTGTTTTGATAAATATGAGACAGGAGGAATTCCTGTAGCATTCTCCATGTTCCCTTTCCATCCAGCGTAACAAACTTCTTGCAGCCATTGAGGGTTGCCTACTAGTTAACTATGAACATTGTTAGTTTTTATTGTTTTTGTAAGCACAAATAATTTGTTTCTGAATATTTTCACCTTTGAACAGTCATTGAGCTCTGCTCTCTAGGGTAAGCTATTTTGTAAATAGCAATACACTGGGAAATGGTTTATAGCAGCCTGTCTGCTAACATTATGTTTCTTTGGCTTCTTTTGAAATAACACTAAAAACAATTATAACCTTTTTTTGTACTTGTGAGTTTCATTTTTTGTAGGTCCTCAAGACCTCTGTATTTTCCCCTCTCCCCTTCCTGTCTGGATGTGTGTGAGCTGACTTAGATTAGCATTACTACTACTACTACTACTACTACTACTACTACTACTGTTAGTGTTTATCATTTCTAGAGCACTACTAGTCGTAAGAAGCACAGCATTGCATGCATGCTGTGTGAATCAGCGTAGGCCAAAACTTGACAACTGGGGCAATAGCCACCCATCTCTTTTGTTGTTTTTTCTTTTCATCTTTCCAGGGGAAGCTGCTGCAATCATCTCCAAATATTTGACAATGAGTAGCACTTAGAGGACAAAAGTCAGTGGATCTGATGGGGATCGGGACGCGCGCATTCTTTGCTTTATGGGGAAATTGACAGCTCAAAGTTGCATCTTCTGCTTCTCTCGTTACATCTGCAGTGCATTTTGTTGCTCTTAGGAGACACTTACACTGAGGCATTTAACCCTTAATTAGGGCTGCAGCTGCATGGTGCGATCCATAATTCATT
The DNA here is from genome assembly GCA_003113815.1 of Sphenodon punctatus. NCBI lineage: Eukaryota > Metazoa > Chordata > Lepidosauria > Sphenodontia > Sphenodontidae > Sphenodon > Sphenodon punctatus. Next base: position 2,559,346 of record QEPC01012948.1, on the reverse strand, counting down.
GCAATAGCCATAACAGAAGATTTAGAGTAGAGCGGGTTCATGTTAATCCCAGGAATGTAGATTTTTTACTTAACATGCAGCATAAATGTTGGTTACAAATTATCAAGTTTGTTTTAAAAAATTCTATTACAGTAGTTGATTCAGTGACCACCTTTGGTAGCACATTGAACTTCACAGTGCTAAGAGATTTTACAACATTAATATAGGGAAAATAATAGGGCCATTTTACAATAAGAATGTTGGATTGACTACAGTAGTCTGTAGTCAATATTACCAGGGACCCTTTTTCGCTGTTGTCAGCAAGGAAAATGCAGTGCACATGGATCTCTGCATATACACACTAGTGTATAAAAAGTAAGGTTGCCGTGTTGGTCCCAGGGCCGGACTTAGGCATTTTGCACCCCTAGGCCCTTCTCAAGCTGCTGCCCCCAAGACAAGCCCCGCCCCGCCCCCACGCTGCGTGTTCATGGGTGGGGGAGATCTGTGTGAATGATATGGCACACACACCTCTGGTGACTGGGGGTGCGTGCACGTGCCTGCCTAACACGCATCCCCGCTAACCCCCTGCTTGTCCCCACGCATGGAGCAACCAGGTTGGTTTCTCCGTGGGTACGGATGAGCGGGGAGTGAGTGGGGATGCGTGTGCAGCTGTGTGCATGCCCCGCCCATGCACCAGTCTGCCCACGGACCCCACCCACCCACCTGGCAGAGCCATGTAAAAAGGGCATGTCAGGAACCACTCGAAGAACAGAAGGTTGCTGCCTTGTAAACAAGGTTCTTTGAGATGGCTCCAAACATTCTCACAACACCCACCCTTCCAGCCCTGCATGAAATTTTTTACTTATATTCTTAGAAAGGGTTGGAAGGAACTGTCATTCTGAGGGGGGAGATTGCTTTTTATAGTAGAGGAGCTCGAGACCATCACGTGGTCTATTATTTGAATAGGGTGAGCGTGCACAACCCAGTTGTGAGAATGTTGGGATCTATCTTGAAGAACCTTCTTTACAAGGAAACAACCTTCTGATGTGGGGAGGAGTTGTTTGTAAACAAACAGCTTTATCTCCCAGTCTATTGGTGTCCCGCTGCTGCTACTGCAGCACTACTAGCAGGCAGGTGGCAGAGGCAGGTGAGGGATGGGGACCCAGGCAGCTCAGCTGTGCAGGGAGAAAAACAAAAACGGAGCGGGGCAGAGCCGGCACCAGGATTGCCACCCCCCAGAAAACACCGCCCAAGGCCCGAGCCTAGAGGGCCTGCCCTTAAGTCCGGGCCTGTTGGTCCCAAATATAGCCAGTAGAGACAAAGTAGTACAGTGGTATCTTTCATTGTACCAACTACAGTTGGTTGAGATACCAGGCTTTTGGAGCTCACAGGGTTTTTTGCCAGGCAAGTCAGGGGTTAGAATTATAGACTGAGCAAAGCAGTGAGGTCTATACGGTGATTGAAATCAATGGTAAACAAGAGGGGAGGGGAGGAGAAGGTGAGAATGAGACGACACCCAAGTAGGAGGTCCGCAACTCGAAAGCTGGAAGAGCAACTCGTACTCTTCCCACCTTGTTGTATTCCACCCCTTTGAATTGCAAACCTCCTACCTGGGTCTTGTTCTCACCTTCTCCTCCCCTCCCTTTGCCATTGTTTCCAGTCGCTGTATGTGGCTGCTTTGCTTGGTCTATAGTTCTAACTTACATGATTTTCAAGGATTTATCTAATTCGGCATGAAATAATACCGGAATAGTGATCGTGTAAACAACTAGTCTGGTATTAAGCCACATCACCCTAGAGAATTGCAGGTAGAGTTTTTAAGTCCCCTTACCCAGCATGTCTATATTCTGCAGTCTCGGGTGCCATAATCACGAGTAGGGATTTACAACAGAGAGGACTGTGACAAAATGCTACCAATGCTGTCTCCTAATCCACTCTGACCCTACAGCGGGGGAATCCATCACACCCATTCGCTCCAGGGACCCATGACCGCAATTGATATATCCACAGCAAGGCCATGCAAATAATACTCCTGAATTATTTCCTGTTATTTCAAGCATCGGCATGCTCTAGCTGGTCCCAGTCTCTACGTGTAGCTATTGGTGGGATTTCTCTGTGCGGATGATTGGGGTGTGGCAGGTCCTGCACCGGTGTAGGGTGCTGGACTAGATGGTCCTTGAAGTCCCTTCCAGCCTTGTGACTCTATGGCTCTGTTGGGAGGAGAGGGGTTCACAGCTGCCCACATAACACTGAGAAATCAGAGTGGAAGAAGGCTCTGAAATTCAACTGCGTTGTCTGTGGCAGAATCCAGTTCCTTTGGAACTCTCCTGTTTGTCTCTGCTCTCTACAGAAATACAGAATCCCCTTGGGAAATTTACATCCCAAACAATTAATGTCAAGACCGATGAGCTATCAGAGGCATTCTCCTCTCGTTTGGAGTTCCCTAGAATGCTATAATTCAAGTGAGCTGTAGCATAGGATTAATGAAGTCCTCTTGTGACTCATATGGAACTAAGCGTTTACACTGTCAATCTGGTATAGTGCTTATTCCAGAATATTATGAGTATGTAAACTATTACTCCTGAATGACAACTCAGGAATGACAAATCCGGAATTACAACTCCTTTGGAATAACTCTGCACATGTAAAAACCGCCTATGTTGCGTATTGCACACTAAGGCAGTGATTCCCAAACTCTGTGGCATGCCACTTGGGTGGTGCTGCTTACCCACGGGTGACATGCTGGGTGGGCCCCTGCCATCACTTGTCTCCACTGTAGGTTGGAAGGGAGAGCCACAGGCCCAGGCCTGGTGCTGGATAGGACAGAGTGTGTGCACCACCTTGGGGAAGAGAGCGTGAGTGTGGGTGGGTGAGAGATCCTGGACAAGGCTCAGAGGGGCCGTTTTCAGCCTCTTTGAATACTCTGCCCAAATGAGGGGACAGGGTTTATTGGCCAAGGGGCAGGGCTTATTAGGATTAAATAAATTTAAGCTTATAGGGAAATTTTTGTTGTAGTGACATGGATAATTTTGGCTTCATAGATTTGTGGAACCATAAGATAAAGTTTGGGAGCCCACTGCACTGAGGAAATGGCGCAATGGCATGATTTTTGGAAGCAGCTGTGAGATAGCTGTAGATCCCCCTGCATGTCAAAGGGGAGGAAGTGAAGAGTGCTACAAATATTAGGCTATTGATCAGCATTAACATAATAGCAGTGGCCTGTGTGGTGTATACAGGACTCAAATATTTTGTTTTGGTTTTTTTATTTAAACCATCACACAGTGTCTAGCATTGCTCAGAGCATCAGAGTGAGAAGCAACTGTACTAAAACTGCCTGATTGCTGTTGGGATTTAGGAAGGAATCTTATCCCTCATGTGCTGGATCACCTTTGTGATGTGTGTGTTGTATTTATTCCTCTCTGAAACCTCAATAATGTTTTACTGCTGGAGGCAGTATACAGAACTTGATGGGCCACTCTTCTAATCACTCACTGCAAGTCCTGTATCCCCAGTCAAAGTATGCCATTATTTTTAGGTTTGACGACCTCCTTTTCAGTTCTCTTCGCATTCTTTAATAGTATATGACACAGAGGATACTGTGAACTGGACCATATGGTCCAATTTGTTATCCGTTAAGTCTGCTGGTATTGTCCTTGCAGAGGTAACTTTTCTTTGTTTGCGCTCATTGCATATTCTGCAACTGTCAGTAGGGCACCTTGCCTCTGGCTGAAGAAGCAGACATAAGCATCTTTACTGTCTCTCATCTCTTCCCCCTTTCATTTTTATATATATACATACACATATAAATACGCACACGCACACGCACACGCACACACAAATACAAATAAATTCCAGTTCCTCTTTCCTTGCAGATGTGGTGCCTTTAGAAGATGTAAATGGGAGATTGCAAATCATTACCTGGAGTCAGCATACCACTAGGGCCCCCTTCTCCGCCCAGAATCTGGATGTTCTTTGTTGTTGTTTTTAATTACTTTAATTTTCAAGACTAATTCTGAAGAGTAATTCGCAGTCTTGCAAGCCTGTCATTCTGCCCCCACCAGCTTTAGCAATACAGGCAAAGCTTTTCCAATCCAGTGCTCAGGGTATAAATAAAGGGAGAAATCTTTGACAAGACAACCGTAGAGCTATTTCCCACCTATTTGAGGGCTGTGTTTCCCCTGAAATGTCTCTGTGTTTCCCTTGGGATGTGTGTGTGTGATGTATTGGCTTCCAGAGAGCACCAAAAGGAGAGAATTTCCTCCATTTCTGCAGGCTTCCAAGCAATTCACATTAGAGCTTAGTAAGTCTAAATGTACCAAGGCAGACATGTGCAGTGCCCTCCTCTGAGGAGCTTATGTGCCAACTTGGACAAAACCAGTACATGAGACAAATATGTGGGGCGTAATTAGGAGCTGTATTTTGAGCATGCTAAAAGAAGGGATGGAGGCCTCTTCATGGAGGAGATCAGTTTGGAACAGAGGTTTCCAGACTCTAGGCAGTGATCCCAAATGTGGCTGTGCCGTCGGTGAATGGGGTAGCCCTCACAGTTGACATTTGACATCCCTTGTGTATATTTTTTGTTGTTGTCTTGGGTCACAAGGTTACACTTAAGCCTTAAAATGGAGTCACGGGGAAAATGGGAAACCACTGGTCTAGGAAGTAAAAGTTGATTGACAGAGGGAAGAGAGAGGAAGGGAACACTTCGATTAAGAGATTTGGAGGCTCTTCCAAGTGTAGGGATTAGCAGAAAGATGACACAAGTACAAGAAGGAGGAAGCTACTAAAGGAGAGGAAGCTGTGTTGGGTCCAGTTAGAAGATTGAAGCAGGTTCGGTGTTACATCGGCAAAAACAGAATTAGAAGCTGTATTTTGTGCATGCTGGGGCACAATCTGGGAGCAGAGTTGCAACAAAGAAGATGAAAAATGACCAAAGCATGGACCAGATATTTAGAAGTAAAGATGGAGACAGAAAAGAAGAAACCTGGTTTTGGACCAAAGCAAATGCAACGCTTAGACACAAGAAAGTCCATCCCATGGCTGGTGCTGCCTGACTGGTGCGCCTTTGTACAAATGTACAAGCTATCAGGTAGCAGCAGCAGTCACCTTCAGGAATGGTGAAGGCAGCCACTGCCTCAACCACTCATAAGGAGCGATTTGCCCCACTTTTCCCCTCTAGAATCTGTGTGGTGGGGTGAAGCGAGCTCTGGTAGGGCCTTTTCGGAGCTCTACAAGAGCCCCACTCCGCCGCCCTTCACCCTCCCAGAATTGCATGGGTCAGTGCAGTGAAGCAGGACTCTTGCTGAGCTCAAGAGTCCTTCAAGACCCTGCTTCACCTTGCCAGAGCCTGGGACGCTAAAGCACAACCTTAACAGTCTGAAGTGGAGCTCCCCACCAGATGTGTCTGTTGCCAGATGTGACAACTGGTATCTGCCATTTGCTTCCTTCTCAAGTACACCTGCAATGTTTGAAAGTGTAAATGAGGAGCAAGCCAGGGGCAAACAGGTGTCCGACGTGAAGCAGACCTTATACAAACAGATTGAATGGTGGAATTGTCACATGGAGTGGACCTGTAGATACTGCAAGCTTGTGGAGGGAGAGCCAGTTTAGGCAGTGTAGAGAGAAAATGTGTAATGCTTTTAAGCACATGGGCGTCTGAGGTGACAGCATCTCTCTGTTCTGCCATGAACAGTCATTGCCAGTATGCAGAAGGGTAATAATCACTGCCATTGGTAGTGCTTGTCTATCTCACAGCTGCTTCCAAAAAAAGATTTAGATGAAGGGGAGCAATGATGCTGCCTGTGGGATGAGGAGAAATTTGTGCTGTGCCTTTGGTAGCTCCTCGGAACAAATCAAAGATTTTAAAGGACTAGATGGCCCTGGAGGTCCCATCCAACCCTACGATTCTGTGATTCTCAAGGTGCTATGAAATCACATATGCGACTCAGGTCTGGGTTTCTTGTACCATTTGTGTAGAGCAGCAGCAATGAGACCTGCCTTCCTCACCTGCCGCTGCTGTCAGGGGCATAGCTAGCTTGGGATGGGCCCAGGGACAAGAAATGTCCATGCCCCCCCCCCTTTGTTCCTGCTAGTGGTGAAGCTGCCGGCGGGTCTAGGGGTGCCTCTTAGCTCGGCCGGCCTGGGGCACTGGGCTGCTGGTGCTTGGGACTTACTTGCTCTCCGCAGAGTCTGCGGCGAGCTGCTGGTGACCTGCTGCTGGGCCCATCCATCTTCTGGCCCAGTGGCAAGCTGGTCCCATGGTGCACTCTGTCCGTACGCTGGGGCCGAGCATGGCCAGGAGCAGCAGTGCCATTGCTACCCCAGCCCACCCGACCAGCCCTAGAGGCTGGGGGCTGGTCAGGCTGCGCCAGCTCGATACGGGGAGCGCTGGAGCAGGAAAGTGTCCGCCGGCGGTTCCACTCATGCTGCCGGGCACCTTCCGCTCTGGCTGGGCCTCCCTTGAGCCCTTCCTGGAGTGGGTCTGGACTGGTGGGGAGGACTCCTCCTTCACTACGCAGCACCATGCGGGGGTAGGGGACGAGCCGCGATGTGAGGATTGTGAACGTGACCTGGCCTGACGCAGACTGCTACATGGGGCCCCTCCCTCCCCCTGCCTGCGGTTGCAACATTGTGTCAGACATGTTGCAACTGCGGGCAGGGAGGGGCCCACATAGCAGTCGGAAGGGCCCCCAGCCAGCTCAGGTGGCAATATAAAAAGAAAAAGGGGGGGAAGGGGTGGTTAGCTACCTTGGATATTGGGCCCCCCAGCTGGTACAGGCCCCGAGACAAATGTCCCTGTACGCCCCTGGCTGCTGTCCTAAAATCACACACATGCTTCTTTCTGGAAGAAAAGTGAGAGAGATGGAATTTTCTTTCCATAGAAGAGTTTGAATTTGGTGGTGGGGAATCTGCAACTTAGTATCTTTGTCTTGCATGCAGCCTCCTCTTCATCTTTTCTGCAGAATTTTTTGCTCACTGGCAAGCTAGAGTCTTTTTCCAACCAAGATATGGGATGAGGTTCACTTTCTGAAAGACAATTGAATTAACCCTGTTACATATTTTTAAAAATAAAACAAACTTTGTGTTATTTTTAGAGCACTTCTAAAATTACCCACGTCTAGACCATGGGGTCACAAGAGCACCATGCTGTATGAGTCAGCATTCTGTTTTTGTCTTGTGGCGTTCAGGAAATTGGGCATTGGGTTGCTGTGTTTCTGTTTCGTGACTTTCTAGAATCATTTGGCACAGTTCAGTCATCTCCAGAGAAGCTATTTCAGGTCAGAGTAACAGAGGCATTAACTGGCCCGGAGGAAGTGAGTCAGTAGGGAACATCTGCCCATAAAGCTTGTTTTCATGGGGAACTGCAGATTGGGGCCTCTCTGAGGAAGTCTGATAACTCCTTGGAATCACTGTGTTGTTCCAGGCCACTGGATTCAGTTTCAGTGTCATTTCTCATGGTTGAATAAGCTTTTCTAATTGCTGGTTCTCTTGTTTATAAGTAATCTGGGAGCATTATCTAGCCTGCCCATGTCCCACTTTGTAGTTCTGTCTGGGAACTCAGGCTTTTGTTCACAGAACTGCTCTAATTTGCTTTCTCAGAAGAGTTAACTTGGCTTTCCTCTATGATTCATCTGCTCTGCCATCCCTTTGTCCAAATTCTCCTTCCCTTGGCTTGTCTAGAAGGCACAGAGGTTTCATCTTTTTTTAAACTGGAAGGCATTTTATAAGCGTGGCCTTTCTGTCAGTTTCCACTCCAATTGGAAAGACCTTTTGAAATCAGTAAAACTGATTCCAGATGAGTTCCAAAAGGCCACAGTGCTGTGGTCCCTTGGAAATCATACTTGTAAGTCATTTGTGCCCAGGACATTGTAGTTTCCAATGCAAAATGGAAAGCAGCTTAATTTTTGATCATTTTCCAAGCTACTTCTGAATGCAAATCCACATTCGTTCTCATTTGGAGGGCAGTCAGCCTGAGGCCAAAAAACTCAAAATCACTCATTTGAAGGCAGACAGCCTCATTTTAAAATTAATTTTAGATCATTTTTGGAGCCTTTTCCTTGAGTATTGAAAGGCAATCCTGAAGCCATGATGTGCAGTCCTAGGGTGTTTTAAGACAAGCGCCTCCCACCCATCATGCATGTTGCAGGGCTGCATAGGGTGCCAATGCAGCCCTGTAACATGCATGATGGGTGGGAAGGCACTTGTCTAAAAACACCCCATGTGCTTTGCACCAAAGTGAGTCCCTCGTAAGTGAGCAGTACTCACACAAGCAGGCTAGGTAATGACTCCAATGTAGCCCTGCAGCCTGTATTTCTCATAAGTGTCCTCTAAAATTTGCATATCTGGCCACCCTAGGTGAGATGGCCTGGTAGGAGTGAGTGGACCCAGCTCCTGCTCAGCTAATCCTCCACTTGTAGTAGAGAGGGAGAGAAGCGATCTCCTAGCCCTAAATGAGAATAACATGGATAAATGGGAATCTGATTAAGATCTGTTGGACCTGAAGGATGTCCACTGACTCCAGTTACCATTTGCTAAGGAAATCGGGGAGGAGGGTGCTTCTCCTCCAGGGTGAGAGATTCACTAGACATGAAAGCCCTGGGCAAGAACTATAAGCTGTTCCTGCAGGTTTGGTTTGTGTTCCAACATTTTTGCTTTTGAGACTAGGCCCACCCTTCCGTTCTCCCCGTCCCCCACAGGCTTAGAGGATCCCTCTTGCTCCCCAAAGAGGCTATTATCACAGTGTTGGCTAAACCCGAACAGGAAACCTCTTTCTTAAAAATTCTAAGCCTCAACGTAACATCACGTTGTCCGCTGCATCTGACATCTTAAAATTGATACTTAGGTCTCTTTCTGGCCTAGTAGCAAAGTCTCTTAGTATCTTCTGGGTATCTTCAATTTTACCTGTTGGTTTTCCAGTCCCTGGCTTTATACCACAGCAGTTTGAGGCTCATTCCCTCTGCCAACTCATTTGTAAGCTTTTGAGATTTCTCTTCCTGTTCCCTCTGTTCTCAACTCGCAACAATGTCCCACAGGTTGGGTGGTACAGCTCCCAGGTTGATCTGAGGATTCTCAGCCACCAGCCATCTTGAGCCAAGCCAGGATCTGTACAGCCCACTCCCCAGAATGATTTATTCACCACACACCATCTCCTCCGCTCCCTTCTCCCCCTCCTGTCCAGCTTCCTTCTCCTCCCCCTTCCACTGTCCTTTTCTGAGTTCTGAGTCAGCTCTCACTTCTGATTGGCTAATTAAACCCCTCAACACCCTCTCGCACAACTCCTTTCTCCAACAGTTTAATTAATTACTCCGTTAACGTAACTACATCTCCACTGTCACAGAAACTTAAATAGAATCCCATGACCCTAGACACCAACAAATGCATGTAAAATATATCAATATCATACCTCCTGATGGTTCCGATAGGACAGTCCTGCCTTGGCTACTGACTCCAACCTTCTCACCTGCAGGGAATCAAAGTTCACTTTGAGGAGAGAGCTAAAAAAGACAGGTACTCAGGGCCCCCAGCACCTCTTTCCTGGTTGTCTCTCAGTATTCTTGTTGCCTGAGCAGGGGATGTACTAAAAGGAATGGTAGCAGGACAGGGGAGTGGATGGTATTTGATTTCATATAGTTCTTGCTGAAGGTTTTTTAGGGGTGTGTGTTTGCATTTCCCCTTTTCTTCATTGGTCCTTACTGTCATTCCCTGTCTAGTTTTTGTGAGGAGCATGTTTTGTAGATGTGATTTAATTATTTTTTAAAGCTTTGCTTTTTTACAAAACTTAATTTTTCTTCCTTTTTTCCCCAGCCCAGCCTCATATTTAAACAATGAACTGTTTTATGATTGCATTAACTTACAGAAATAAATGCACTGAAAGTATGCAAATCAAGAGCAGCATTTTTGTTTCCATTTTTATGGGGAACATTTTTGCATGATTGAACCATAGGAGGGATGTGTGTATTGTAGGAGCATTTTGCATTGGGGAGTTTAGGGGAGAGCTGGGTGGGGCATTAAAGGGATTTGTTTTTATTATTGATTTTAATTATTATTTATTACTGTTTTTATTATTGTAAGCCCCCCTAAGCCTCTGTGGGAAGGGTGGCATATAAATTCAACTAACTACTAAATAAATTTAATTTAAATAGTTTAAATGGCAAGCAACCATTGTTGGGAGGAACGTAAGGAGCTATGCAATAGGGCTGAAACGAGTTTTTGCCCAGTCAAGGAAACTCGACGAAATCCTGGTTCTTAGTCCATCTTGGAATGAACTGAGAACCTCAGGATGTCTACAATTTCTTGCTGAAAGCTTGAATTTCTTGGTGACAATTTTTTAAAAAGGGGGCAGGGGAAAGAAAAACACTTTACACGCACAAAATTGCCACCGGGCAAAGCCGTTTTTGTTTGACTGCTGTACAGAAGTGGCAGCCACTATGTGAGAATTTATTTTAGAGTCCTTTGAACTCCAGCTAGATTATCTGGAGATAAGACTTTATTGCTAATTCAGATCTTGTTGGCATAATAATGTTGATAATGACTACAGAAAGATTCCCCTGATGAAGGTGCTCAAAATGCACTGGAATTCTTAGTATGTGTGTGTTTGTAATATATTTTTCATTTTATAAATAAGTGAAATTTGTTGTTGTTAAATTATACATTGTGATTTCCATTTGTGTTTTGTTACTTGTTACAACTGGTACTGTGCCTGTTTATAAACGGCACCGGAAATGCAGAATACCAGGATCTGCCCTGGGAAGAGTGAATCTTACTGTAGGCATAGTCTGTGGAAACTCCTGGCTTCTGCATTGAGTTCTGTGGGATGGGAGGCCTTTCTCATGAGCAAACAGCACCAGGAGCCATTGGAAAGTAGCTGCCAGCATTAGCGTATGTTTCCCAATTACTGTAATGACTCCGATGTTTATCTGTAGTGTTATCAACAGACTCTGAGACAAGTTATTCTTAATACTTTTGTTCCTACATGCACTGTATGTCATTATGAAGAGTAACATAAGTGCCTGAGGTGGCAGGAAAATGGCAGAGCCAGTGATGCTGGTGTAATTGACAGTTTAACTTTGTTCCCAAGGTATGCTGACATTTTTCAGAGCGTAGAAAAGAATACTTATTTTCTCTTCCATTTTCTCTTTTTCCTTTTGGTTTTGACTCATCTTTCCAGGTTTTCTAAAGACCAAGGAGTAAGGGTTTTAAACCCAGAGATGAAGTCCACATGGGTCCCAGCCCCTTACAAATTAACTCTGGAAGGGGTTTATCTGCAGCCCATCCTCTTCCTGCTGAAGGATTGGCCCCTGCACTGCTGTTTAGTGCTCTTTATCCAGATGTCAAAGAAGGCTTATTTCCCTAGCTCTTTCCCTAGCTTCTCACCCCCATAGACTTTGTCTGTGTTTCCTTTTATACTGCTCTGTCCATCAGGATTCCCTTCTTCTCCTTGTAACTAAGGAGAGTATCTGCACCTGTAACCTCTGTTTCACAAATATATCCCTGTCTCTCCTTATTTTCGCCTTTCTCTTGTCTCCCCTCCCTTGTCCATTCTATATTGTAAACCCCTTGGGGCAGGACCATGTCTCTAATCATGACTATACACACAGTACCCTTGCTAGTCCCATGTAAATAATTAATATTAATAATAATTAATTATCAAACCAGTCTAGAATACTGGTATTGCCACAGACTCCCGTGGGAGGCTATTCATAATGTAACAGATCTCACCAGCCTACAATTTTCCTTTCTTAATTCTTCCCATTTGTCTTAGTTATATCTCTGTGGACCATACTAAATAATTCCTCTCGCACTAGCTTCGGTATCATTCAAAGTTTACACTGTCCCCATTAACTGTCAGTTAGCCACGTGATCCGACTGATTCTGACACCTGGACTTCATAGAATGGGGAGAGGCTTTTAGAAGATTTTTATATTTATGTGTTTTCATATGCTGTAAGTTACCCTGAGCCATAGGGGAGGGTGGGGTAAAAATTTGAATTAATAAACATTGATGGATCATGCACAGGTAATAGGTGATGATTTTTATATTAATCAACCCAGAACTTTAATAACTTGGACCCTTTTTACACGAGATGCACCCACGCATGAACACCTAGCAATCTGGGTGTTCGTGTGTGGATGCGTCCCATGTAAAAGACGCAGCGTGTGTGTGTGTGTGTGTGTGTGTGTGTGTGCGAGTGCGTGCTCCCGATGAACACGCATGCACACCCACCTATCACCCACGCGTGGAGCAACCGGCAAAAATGGCAGTTGATCCGTGCATGTAGATGGGTGGAGGAGGGTGGAGGTCAGTGTGCACTGGGCCGCTGTTACTCCTCTGACCTTCCTCCAACATGACGATGTCTTTCTGGAACTGAATTTAACAGTAGGAGGATGGGTTTTTAATTTTCTTTTATGCCTCCCTTTTATGTATTTTATTTATTTTATGTATATTTTTAAATATTTTAATTTTTGTAAGCCTTCCTGAGCTGCCTAGGCAGGAGAGGCGGGATATAAATGTTGAAAATAATAATAATAATTAGTAATATGCAGCCGTTGGGAGAGGTTGTGAGACGGTTTAATGTTTGGTGTCATCAATATGCTGATGACGCCCAACTCTACCTCTCTTTTTCATCAGACCTAGCAGTCTCTGTGTTTACCCAGTGTCTGGCGGCTGTGGGGAACTAGATGCAAATCAGTGGTCTGAAGCGGAATCCCAACAAGATGGAGGTGATGCTGGTGGGTAAGGCGGTGGGGTTGGCGTTCTGCCCTCCCCCTCCCCAGTTGATGGAGTGCACCCTTTGCTGGTTCCTCAGGTCCTTAGTCTAGTGGTGCTTCTCAACTCCGCCTGGATGCCCAGGTGGGGGCTGTAACGAGGAGTACGTTTCGTCAATTATATCTGATACGGAGGCTTCGGATGTACATCTCAGACTCCGACCTGGCCACCATCCTCCATGCTTTCATCACTTCAGACTGGACTGTTGTAACGCGCTCTACATGGTGCTACCCATGATGATGGTCCGGAGGCTGTGGCTGGTGCAGAATGTGGCAGGCCACCTCCTTATGGGGACGGGTCGCTGTGAGCAGTTACGCTTATGCTCCGGCTGCCTATAGTCTTCCGGGCTCGATTCAAGGTGTTGGTGCTTACCTATAAAGCCCTACATGGTTTGGGCCCCACCTATTTGTGGGACTGCCTCACTCCCCAGGCTCTGGATCTACCCTTGCAGCCTGCCAGGGGCACCTTTCTCGAATTCCCCCAGGTCTTGTGGTGGGCAGCTATGGAGAGGGCATCCTCGGTGACTGCACCAAGGCTGTGGAACTCCCTTCCGGCAGAGGCCTGTGTGGTCGTGGACCTCTCCTCCTTCTGACGTTTGTGTAAGACCTGACTGTTTCACCAGGCTTTCATCGAGAGAGATGGGTAGGGGGGCAGGGGAGGGGTGAGGGTTGGGGGGGGGTTGTTCATTTTGTTTTACTTTGTGGTGCCTCATTATATGTTTTATACTGGGATTTTTTAAAAAAAACCCAACGGTGTGTTATATTGTTTTTTATGGTTAGCCGCCCCAAGCTGCTATTAGCAGGAGGGGGCAAGATAAAAATGTAATAAAATAAAATAAATAAATAAATGATTCCTCTCCATATGCATTGACTTTTCTTGCTGCCATATCTCTTTCTTCTAAGGGTAGGACTCCAGACAAAATATTGGTATTGGTTTCTTTCAGTTTTGACTCACCTTTGTCTCTGATCTATCGGTGTTGGTTCTTTTTCCCATTGACTTTAATGGAAAAGAGAATCCTCCGAGACACAGGGGCGCCCACCGAAAAACCCCTGGGCATCCCCCCCACACCGCTTCCGGCCTCAGAGGATGGGGATCCATTACCCCTAAAACCCCCATCCTCCAGTGCCCGGCTTTACCGAAACCCAGGGACGCTGTACTTTACTTACTGTTGTTGCCAGTTCAATCTGAAGGGTAGGGATCACAGCCACCAGCTCCACTTCCAGCAGCCGAGCCTCCTTCACTGCTGACTTGTGTCGGGAGCTGGCTCTGCTGCCAGGCCGCCGGGCCTTCTCTGCTGCAGGGCAGTGGAGAAGGCCCAGCGGCCTGGCTGTGAAGCCAGCTCCTGCCCCCAGCCAGCAGCAGAGGAGATCCGACCACTGGCAGTGGAGCCAGCTCCTGTGTTGGACAGCCGGGCCTTCTCTTTCTTCTTCTTACAGGTTCGGAGCTTGAAGAAAACACAGCGTTTTCTTCACCTGGACTAGCAGTGGACCAAGCAAAAAGAGGAACATGCTCTGCTGCCAGTGGCCGGGCCTCCTCTGCTGCTGACTGGTGGCAGGAGCTGGCTCCACAGCCAGACAGCAGCGCCTTCTCTGCTGCCCCGCAGTGGAGAAAGCGCAGTGGCCTGGCAGCAGAGCCGTCTCCCGACACCAGTCAGCAGAGGAGGAGGTGGCCCAATTTCCGGTAGCGGAACTGGTGGCCCGGCCAGCGGCTATAACCCCCACCTTCCGAACCAGACGCAACAGTAAGTAAAGTGCAGGGGCCTCAGGGGCTGGGGGGGTGAGTAGAGCCAGATCCCAGGTGTAGGGGGGTAATGGATCCCCACCCTCTGAGGCTGGGAGTGGAGTTGGCAGGGTGAAGGAGGTTTCCCTCTCTTCCCATTGAAGTCAATGGGAAACAGAGATGGACCCAATTCTCGGTTTTAACCGAAAGAAACACTTTTTTAGGCCTCTTTCACTTAAAACTGAAACTGAAAGTCCCATCTCTGCTTTCTTCAGTCAATTTGCTGTCCATTGTTGCCTCAATGCCATTTTTATCTTTCTTGAGTCTTTTTACTATTTTTTCCAACTATACCCATTAATATGTTTCCAGTTCATCTAATTGCCAAACAAAATTATTTCTTTTGTATCATTTTGCTGTCACATCTGGTGTTTGTAGTACCTCCCCATTTAGAGTCCTCTATGGATGTCTTTAATACGTTTACTCTACTCTAGATAATTGATGAAGGAATTAAACAATATGGGGCCTGTTTTCAGAAACAGCTCAATACGTTTGTTTGTTTGTTTGTTTTTTACTTTAGTTTGTAGTCCTGCACTGTAGTCCTGTAGTGTTCATATCCAAATCAAATTTAATCTTTTTAGGTCCAGATTTCAAGAGATGCTAGTGAACACTTAAATCCAAATATGTCCTCTTCCGTGATCCCATCATATGCAATGCTGTTTTTTAAAGAGCATCCCTAGCCATGTTGTCATCCCTAGTTAATTGTCCTTATTTTTCCATGACTGACCAGAGTTTGCATAGCACATCCTTCTGAAGATTTTTCTGTATCTCTTGTGATTATTTTTGTTCACCATCTCCGCCACACACTGCTGATGATGTTACCCTAATAAAAAGGAACTCATTGTGCTTTAAATCTGTGAATACCAGAATATTTACTTCCTCTTTCCAATAAGTAAAAGTACAGACTGGGCTAAACATGTAAAAACGAATATAGATCTCCAAAAAGATCGATAGATCTAACAGTAGTTACGTACTTTTAAAGGCTGATATAGATCTCCAAATATTAATTGTATCTTGATCCCAGTGTTTCTCTGTTTACTGGGTACCCTGCTGTATGAAAAATATAAATTAATTTGCTTTTATTTTGAAATGATGGGAAGAACTCAGTTTGTCAGCTGGCTCTGTATTTTCATGATGCCTGACAACAGACCACACTATGATTAATTTATAAGAGAAAACAGGCCGTTCTGAAATGACCACAGGGCTTGCATGAAATGTGAACAAGCTGGAACTAACATAAGCTTTATCTATTATTTCAATTCCCATCTGACATCCCTGCCTTCTTAACTATAAATAATGTACGTCCCCTTTTACATCCACTGTTCTAAACACTGGAACTCTGGATGGTTCACTTATATCTTGTTTTACACTCACTCCCTTTCTCATGTCCCTAGATAATAGGATCTGGCTCAAACATGGCTGCTGAACTATTAGTTTATTATTTATTTTCCTTTCTGCATTAAAATTACTTAAGCTGCAGAG
This sequence comes from Sphenodon punctatus, assembly GCA_003113815.1. Classification (NCBI taxonomy): domain Eukaryota; kingdom Metazoa; phylum Chordata; class Lepidosauria; order Sphenodontia; family Sphenodontidae; genus Sphenodon; species Sphenodon punctatus. The sequence goes on along the minus strand of QEPC01012948.1, from coordinate 2,543,347 downwards.
TGTGCTGAGATCTTGGCGTCCTGCATCAGTCTGCATAATAAACTCTTGACTTTTTTCTCCGCAGTCAGCACATATGGACTGGAACATCTTAATTTCATAATTGTGATATCAAGTACAAAATTAGCATAATAAAGGACCTGTAATTTTCATGTCTATAGTGAAAAATGCCTAATTTACATGCTCATTGTAGTTCAGTAAAATCTGTTTTTCTTTTCTGTAGCCCTCACAGTTTGGACAAAAATAACTGTTTTGCCATTGTCTCTGGAACATTTGTGGTTTTATGTTAATTAAATACCTTGTTTCAATTACTGCTTCAGGAGAACTTTGTTAAAACTCTTTTCTAATCGGCAAATCCAGAATTCTCACAAAAGTAAACCCCACCCCACCTTTCATCAAGGATTTAATGGGCAAATGCTCAAATTAGTTCTTTACATATTTCTAAGACAAAATTATTTGTGTAAAATACTCTAGAACATAATGCTACAATTCATTTGGATCCAACTAGGGAGCTTCATAAGTTCAATAGCCTCATCAAAATAACTAAATACATTGGGAGATAATGTGGATGGATAATTAGACCCTCAGAGTGGAATTTAAGAAACCTAGCTTCTTGTTCCAAAATTACCAATTTCTCACTGTGTGACCTTGACAAAAGAGAGACAGCCTAAAAATTCTCCATTTGCAAAGAAGGAATAATATTGGCCACCTTTGTAACGGGGTTATTCATAAAGTATGTCACACTTCTTTGCCATTTTTAACACATACCTCTGCCCTTGTCGCAGTTTGTCACTCTACTACAGACCCTGCCTCCAAAAACTGCCACAGAAATAAAGTTCCTCATCCCCCCACCCAACCCACACATTTACATTTTAAATAACAGTGCTATAGAACCCCATTTATTACATGTAATCAGTATCTTTTTAGTTTTCAGACATAGAAATACAGTTGGAAAATACTGATACTTTCCAAGAGTATCCGTCAGCTATTTGTCATCTTTTTCATTTTCCACAGTCCCCTCTGATCTGCATATGGGGCCTTACGTCCTCCTTACACCCTCTCAAACTTTAAGACTCCTGTACCTAGAGAATCAGGAATCAGTCTAGAGTGGCAGTCCATGCAGCTTTGGGTGGTAGCCGCTTTACTCTGTGTTCCTTCCTTTGTGTGACCTTGAGAGAGAGAGTGAAAAAGTGACCGCAAGTGTCCCAGTGTCTAGTACAACATGCAGAGAGAGTAGGATGAGCCTGAGCGCAAAAGAGAGTCAACAGGTATGGGAAATAATCAGAAAATGAGGACAACAGGGAGGGAAGATGACACAGAATAGGCAAAGATGAAGGTAAATGGGAGGAGAGATAGAGGACAAAACAGGAAAGCAAGTAAATATACCTACCTAAATATCTACATACTAAGTGAGTGTGTCAGAGAAGCGAATTTATGATTGTGGCATCACATTGTGACCAATACCCCCACCCCCCCTTGTTATGCATTGTCACAACTTTGCTAGACTCCAAAGCTCACTTTTGCATGACATACTTTATAGACAGCACTTCTCAAAAAATCTCAACATATTTTTATTTATTTTGATGCAGTTTTATTTTATTAATTTATTTATGTAAACTTATACCCCACCCTTTCCAAAAAGGCTCAGGGTGACTTACAGTAATTAAAATGTAATACAATTAAATAACCTTAAAATTACATCAGAAAAAAACCCCTACCCTCATCCCAGAACCACCTACTCCAACCTCCCAAAAAAACTCTCACCCGATCCCTATCCCTGCCCACCAAATGCCTTTAAAAACAAAAAGGTCTCGCATCGCCTCTGGAAGATGTTCGGGCTCAAATGAACCTCCAAGGAAGGGAGTTCCATTACAATGGAGCAGCAACTGAGAATGCCTCCCCCTCCCCACGAGTTTTAGAACATTATATCCTAGGCACCCTTAAATTAACAGCTGTTAGAGGTGGTTGTTAGCTAGATGGGGTTAGCCTTGAACTTTGCATATCTTAGCTAGTGAGTTAACAACGCTATTAGTGATGCATGCATTGCTAATCTGTTGCAGGATGTGCTTATAGTGATGTTTTATTTACAGGTTCACTTAACTCGCAAAAAATGATCTTCTGTGGGTTTCCTGGCTATTACACTACAAATTAATTCTTCACACCCCACACCAAACTCTCACCATGTATCAATCTCATTCTATTCCCTTTTCAACCTCTACTCCTCACACAAGCAAAGAGAGAGTGCACATGGCCCAGTATCAGCAGGCCAGAATGCAGTTTCATCATGGTTTAAAATAACAGTGAAAGGAAGCACAGCTTTTAAGGGAGTGTCCAGTTGTCTTTCATCCAAACTTCATAGCCATCCAACAAATGAACAAACCCCTTCTATGACATTTAACTGAGGCACCATAATACAGCCATGCTATTTCATCCCATGGTCAGCATTAGGCTAGCCAGATCATTTCAAATAGAAATTAACCCTCTGTGGTATTAGAGAGCAGAAGAGGGGAAATTGCATTAAATTCTGTGTACATGCTGCTTCTGACTTCATCATTTGGCTCTGAGTTTTGATACTGCTACTTATTTTTAACCAGAACCTGGATAAAATCGCCTTTTAGAAAAATTTGTGTAATGTTAGTCTCTGCATCGTCCAGCTAACCATCTCAAATAAAATCTGGATATTGGAGCACTTTGTCCTGTGCTGTATAATCACAAACCCCAGGGCATGGAATGAGGATGAAGCTCTTGAAATCCTTGCAGTAGCATCTATCAGAATAGTCAGAAAAATGTGTACAACTTGCTTAGAAAAGTATTTATGTGTGAATGTACAGTGCCTACACAAAGTCAGCTATTCAAGAGACTAGACTATTTTTTATCATTTCTGGTTTATACACAATGATTAAATATTGTCTAGTAAATTTAAAGCTTCAGGAAACTTAAGATCAGTTTGTTTTGAGAGAGAGCTTTAGAAGCCCTACTACATCAGTGTTTCTTCAGTACCCCTAAAACAACACCAAAACAGGTTAGTTTTACAACAGATGGTGATTGTAACAGAGTTCGGTCATGCCTTGGTTAAGTCCTTGCAGGATCCTGCCCCAAACCATCTTGTCCTCTTACTCTGGCTCTCTACAAACCCATAACCAGGCTCTCCCTACCTGCTCCCAAGCAATCCTCCTTTGCACTCTCTCTCTGAGCTGACTCTCCCGTAGCTCCTGCCTCCTTCACAGCCTCCCAGCACTGCCTTGCCCAGGCTTTTATTCCTGAGCTGGTTCAGCCACATCCGGTCTCAGCAGGCCCCCCTATTAGCCCTGGAAATGCACGTCCGATTAGCCCTGGAGATGTACCTCCTTAAAGGGTCAGTTACTTGCAGGGACTCTGCACTGTTACAGTGATTATGGGAGAAAAACAAAGCTCTAGTGATATCAGAACCGCTGCAGTACGTGGGATGGGTAATGAAGACCTGTGCCTCCCAATGAAATCTTAGGATTCATTCTCTTAGGGACTGGCTATTTCTTCCTGTTTCTCAGCTGGAACTACCCTGGTCAAGAAACATCGGCCGGGTCTGTTTCTATCCTACCCATCTGATGGGGTAAATGGCAAAGAAGAAAGCTGTATTGAAGGTTTCTCTCAGTGACTGGACAGATTGTTGTTGAATTTAGCATTAATGTGAGGACCCAAGTCTGCAAGAGGAGATCATTACTTTTCAAATTATTGCCTGCCCCAGAAAGCCTCACTACCTGGAGTTAACTTCCCAGAGTACTTTTCCCCCCTTGATTTAAGAGTGTTTAGACAGTTTTGTTGAGTGAATTTCCAGATATTCCTTTGCAGGGAAGATAGGACGTAGAAATATACATAGGATGGGTGGTGAAGACCTGTGCTTCCCAATAAAAGACCACATTCATGGTCCAAGGAAAAGTGTTTTTTTTTAAAAAAAACACCAACTCAGAAGTGCTGGCAATCCATAGCTGAAAATGTCAGGTTTGTAACACATTACGTATACGTACTACCTGTTCTAGACTGGTTACAAGTGGGATGGAGGAAATGAACACATTTTCCTCTCCCCCAAATAAACAGGATGGGGGAAATGTGTGCACTTTAGTAGGACCCAACACTCCTAGAGGCCAACAAACCCATCACCAAGAGAGAGAAGCTAAATAAAACTTGGTGAATATGTTTGTACCATGGTGAATTTGTATTTATGCCATGTCTAGATATCGTAAGATTTTGCAAGATTCTGATTCAGTCAGAAACAGTGGGTGTTTTTACACACATTTCTCCTGCATGTTTGCTGTTACATCCTGCACTTTCTGTGTGTCTAAATCACTCACCCAGATCTTAAACATCTGGATCTTTGACTTCTGCATAGAACTTCTCCCAGAACTTTTGTGTGTAAAAAGTTCTCCTGGTAAACTGCTTTGCTCCAGGCAGCTGTTATCACTTGGGGGGGATTCAGACGTTCTGATTTGTGCGATTTTTAAAAAAAAAACAAATGTTTCATGCCTGTCTGAACACTTAAATTCGATTAAATTGAGTCAATATCGCACTAAAGCAATGCGTGTTGAAAAGCTACTCAAACCTACCTTTTTGCTGTCCGTTTTCAATAAATCCGCACTTAACAGCAGTGTGAAAGCAACATCGTACTGGTTTTAACTAGTGTGTAATCTTTTCTGATGTGAATGCAACCGTGCTTCCAAGTGCGCTGTTTTACTCCTGCCCCTACCGGAAGCAGTGAGACCAGCTGGAGCCCTGTAGTTGCCTCGCTGGGTGCAGGCTGCAGCCAGCTTCTCCCCAAAAAAGTTCTTCCCCTCCATGTTTCCCCTCCATGCTTCTCCCCAAAAAAGTTCTTCCCTCCAAGGGACTTTAAATCATCTGCCTCTACCGTAGTGCTGCAGCAGTAGCAGCAGCGGGATACCGGAAAGAAACCAGGGAGAGAAGCAGCGCGCCTCACTATGCGAGGGGCTTCTTTCCAGCAGCCTCAGGCTCTCCGTTTTTATTCCCTGATTCTACAAAGTAGCAACCTTTGCTACAAAGGTTGTAGCAAAGGTTGTTGCAAAGTTTGCAAAGTTGCAGCAAAGGTTGTAGCAAAGTTGTACTTTGCTACAAAGTAGCAACCTTCTGGCTCCCCACAGGCCACTTCCTGTAACTGAACCGCACTGAGCAGCCGGGTAAGCACGCACTACAAGAAGGTCTGAATGCATTATTTCGCTGTACTTAAAATCGGTATGGCATGCATATGAATGCAACAGGACTTGTTAACAGCGAACTATTGAGAACCAGTTTTAAAAAATCCAGATAATTGCTGCATGTGTGAATTCGCCCTTGGTTTCGATGGCAGCCTGTCACGTCTACAGCTGCAGCTACTTTAGGCTGCCTCAGGGCAGTGTTTGTGTGAAGAATGCATCCAGGAACTGCCTCAGGGCAGCGTGCGTGTGTGAACAATGCATCCAGACCTTACTTGTGGACTTGTAAACCCAGAAGATTGAAAAACCCAGAACTTTAAAGTGTGTGTAAAAATGCCCAGTGTTAAAACAGAAGCAACATTCGGATCAGTGATGATCTGGTCCTCCAGGGTACCTATAAAAGCTGGGACCTGGGATGCTAGAGACAGAGAATAGTGAACTAATTCCCAGTGAAGTTACTAACGTAGTCCTATAGTGTATTTCTCATATCTATGGTGGAATCCAAAAGAAGTTACAGCAAGCTGTCGCACACCAAAAACTTTCGGCAACCTAGTATAGCACAGGAACCCTTAAATCGTCTTATTGTTTTGTCTATTGCAGGGGTGGACAAAGTTTCCTCACCCCAAGAAACCACAGTGGGGCCATGGAGCTGCATGTGACTCTAGTCTAGAGCCACAATTTGCCCACTTTTTTGTCTATTGAGTGGGAACTTGCAAAATTACTTCAGTAAAGACATTTGTGACTGGTATTCAGAAATCAAGAAAAGTAAAACTGTAAAGTGAAAAGGCTGATCTGCTTTAGAAATTATATTAAAAATGTGCTATGAGGACCTGTGTTGTTATATGAGTTGTGTGGCCCTGGTTAAATGCTGCTCAAGGGGGAGGACACACACACGTCTATCAACAGTAATTTTTGTGTAGTTACTACTTACATTTTAACGGTTCAAGCTGGTTATTGTTTCTTTTTCTTGAATAGAAATTTGGTTTTAAACTTACACTTGTTATTTATAAAATTGTTGCATGCATATGATATAAAACCAAAAGAGTTTAATTGTAGGATGGGAGGGGCAGAAATTGAAGAAATCAAATTATTCCTTAATGCCTTTGTTACTGCCGGTAGGTCACTTGCTTTTCAGTCAGTTTTTAAAGAACCACTCTTGCTTTTTGAATTTCCATACAGCTTTTCTACCATGGATTTTTTTTTAAAGTCTCTTACTGTAATTTTGCTATGATTGTCTTAGAAGTGCTTTAAAAGCTAAATTTTTAATCCCCTCTTCACAGAGAAGAGATGTGGATCACAAAGTACACAAAATCTATATGTATTTCAGTGCTAACTGCCTTTCTAAAATCAGAAACATTCTGGCAAATTATCCAGCAAGAAGATGATGGGATTCTTGCTAGATTGAATCATAGAGGAATTTCATAGTGGAAAGCAGTCTGAAATTTCCATCATGCTCCTTGAGGGAGAATGAAATATCATTCTTTTTAATATGGAGAGCCCTTTTGCAATAGTGGCATGCTTCTACAAAGTGCAGTCTCTGAAACATTTTTGAATGGATTTTCTCAGAATAAGGCATTTTTCTGTAGCTTGCTTACTGTCAAAGCCATGAACTGAAAGACTTCAGTGGGCCTCCTCTGAAGTAAGCAGCTATCATACGGCTTCCATGGGGCTACTCGGGAGTAAGTGGTTTGTGGATTGCAGTAAAAGTCTTTACAGCAAGATCATCTTTTTGGGGAGAAACAAAATGAATGTGTCCTCAAGAATAAAAAAAGTTCAGCAATAAGGGGTTCAGCAGCTTCGTCTTGTGATTAAGCATGAGATAATGCACTCTTTGATGTATGTGGTCTTGGGCTGTCTCAGAGTCAAAGTTGCACAAATATCTGTTGCCTTTAGTTGCCTCCATATTTGGGTGTGCTCCGCTTGAGACAGCTTTGGACCTTGTCTTTAACCTGTTGTGTGCTAAGCATGCACGATTCCCCTTGTCAATGTGGAGGTGTGAATGCACAGCACCTCTAAAAATCACACCAAGCAGGAAGACCCAAGATATTAAAGCACTAAATCTTAAAGGCCCTCTTTAAAAATGTAGGCTTTTATCTCTTTGCCACACAAGAACAGCATTACCGAGAGACAGTTGCCCCGGCCCCGCTCCCAGCCCCCCCCCCCCACCCGCACTACCTACCCTGAACCCACTCTCGCCTGCCTGCCTGAGCCCCTGCCCTCAGCAGCAGCCTGGGCGGAGGGGAAAGAACTACCGCCACCCACCCGCTTGGGTGCTTCACTGGCCCTGCCGCAGCGCCGCTCTCCCTCCCTCCCGCAACCCCCTGCCCATGCTGCTGCTGCAGCTATCAGCTGAATTTCCCACTGCACTGTGCGCCTCTATGTGCATGCGCACACCGGGACTAGCCATTTCCTAGATCTGGCATGCTGGGAAATGTAGTCCCAGCATCCCAGATTCAGGAAAATTGCTGTTGCTGCCTATCCCTGACCTGCCTGCTGACTGTGCACCTCCACCTGCAGGCAGGTCAGGGATAGGCAGCAACAGGTGTGCGTGGGTCCCGAGCCCACTGAAGTGAGTTGTATGTAAGTTAAAGCGTGTGTGTATGTGTGAATGAGTTTGAATGAGTGTATCTGAATGAGTGTGCGAGAGAGACCAGTGAGAGCTTATGTGATAGAGAGAATGAATGTGTGGGCATTTAAATTAGTGTGTATTTGAATGAGTATTTGTGCGAGAGAGAGAGAGACGGTAAGAGCTTGTGTGAGAGAGAGAATATGAGTGTGTGAGGTGAGAGTGTGTGTGTGATTGAATGATGGCTGTGTGTGAGGATGAATGTGTGTGTCTTGAGAGAGAGAATGAATGTGAGAGAATGTGTGTGTGTGTCAGAATGAATGAGTGATTGATTGATTGAGTGTGTGAGAAGGAATGTGTGTGGGTGAGAGGTGAGTGTGTGGGGGGGTGAGACGGGGTGTGGGACAGTGCAGAACCGTGAAAAGTGGGTGGGGCCATGGCAAAGTGGGCGGAGCTGTGAAAAGTGATGGGGCCATGGAAGTGGGTGGAGCTGAGGGGACCCCACATTTTGTCTTTGCCCTGGGCCCCACAGTTTTTAAAGCTGGCCCCGTTGCCTCAGATTTCACATCATTAACTTGGAGATAAGTACGCCTTCGCTGCCACCCCTAGCAGTGAAGGACAATTTATCGCGCCCCTTCCCCCCCCGCAAACAGGGATAAAAGGGGGAGCATGACAATGATGACGGGGAAGGGTGGTCACCGCACGCCACCCTTCCCCTCCTCAAAATTACCTGCCCGTGAGTGCACCTCCCCCGCAGCAGCAAGGTACTCTGCAGTGGATGGGGGAAGTGGTAGGGCGGGATGTAAGAAGCCCGCATAGCGGGAATCAATGATTGACCCAGCCAGGGTTGCCAGGCAACCCTCGCCGGGAGAAGCGCTGATGGTGCACTTGATTGGTGCACCGCCCAGAAGGGGCGGTGCAGTAAATGAATCTCGCTGCTCGTCTCCTCAGTTTGGAGCGGGCGGCGAGCAGGGCCGCACCCTCCCACCCGCCCATTCAACACTATGGCTGAGCGGTCCCTTAGTAGGGCCAGGAAGGAATTTTTGGTGAGCAACAACATTGGTTTACTGTTGTTTGTTTTTTCGCCTTCCTCATAGTGTTGGGGGACCAATTTGGCTGACTGAAGTTATCCTTTACGATGTTCTGTTATGCTGCCACATTTTGAATTGTCGCACTCTGCAGGGGTCCAGCACCCGAGTTAGGTGGGTTCTGAACTTGGATTGGGCATCTCCATAAGAGATGAGCGGGGCTCAACCGCAATGGCAGGGTTTGGCAAGCGGTGGAGTTAACCCCTTGGGAGAGGTGACCATGAGGGCTTTAGAGACATGTACTGACCCTGGCTTGTGGGCACTCTTCTTCTTCCCTGGCTCATGGGCCCTGGTCCCCTTCTCACAAATTCCATAGTGAGAAGGGGAGACATTAAAAAAGTTAAGAGGGATTGGTACCTGATGGTATATTGGGCCAATCCCAGAGTTATAGTGATGAGTTCGTTATGGGTGCTGGACCCAATTCACTTGAGTGAATTGCCCCCACCATTACAATTCAGACATGGATTTGATTTGAATAAAAGAGTGTGGCCTTTTTAAATCCAACTTATGTGTGTCGTGTCTTCTTTGGGAGGGGTGCGCCGACAATACCTTCTTATTTTTTCCCCCAAGAATGATTTAAATTCTTTAATTTGATTAAAATTATAAGATTAATTGTATAATGTCCATGTAGTGCTGATGTTTCTCAACATAGAATTAAAGTAAAATCCTGAAGCTTGGGTGAAAAACTAAGCAGCAGCTACTTTAGCTCTGAGTATTGCTTGCTTACCAAGGATTCCTTTAAAGCAGGGGTGGCCAAGGGGTAGAACACGATCTACTGATAGTTCACAGACTAATCTCCAGTAGATCACAGTGTGGGGAGGAGAGCAGGACCATTGCCCCAGAGTGTGTCTCTGGGTAGGAGATGTGTTAGGGGACCTTCTCCAGTGCACCAGGGAAGGCTCTCTCTAAAGGAAAGAGTTCCTCTCCACTTGTGAGACTAGTTGCTGAAATGCTCTAGTGCTGGGAGCCAGTGCAAGGGAACATGGCATGCCAGAGTCACTGGGAAGGCTCCTGGTAGATCACCTGAGGTTGATGCCTAGATCAATTGGATCACGTGTACCATAAGTCTGGCCACCCCTCATTTTAAAGGAAAGGTTCCCAAACTGCAGGTCAGGACCTGCAGGTCAAGGTCACGGTCCTGAATGATATATTGATACGCTTTGCATCTTTATTTTTATTTCTATGCTGCCTTTCTCCCAAAGGACTTGGGGAAATTCACACCACATTAAAAATCTCCCTAAACAATTACAAAACCAAAACCAACCCCTCCTCCCCCCCCAAATATATTAAAATATAAACAATAAAACCCAGTTTAAAATCCCCTATCCCAAACTTACCAAAACCCTACCCATACCAAAACTCCCAAGCCTGCCCCAGCTCCCCACTACCAAATTCATAGCTAGAGGCTCTAGTGCACATAGTTGCCGAGAGGGTCTCCAGCCCCCTCTGCAATCCCCCCTGTAACTGCTTTAGTTACAATCCTACGTGTCAGGAGGAGCACAAAGAGTGGGGTGGGATTCTCTCCTCTCCCAGCTGCTAAAGTGCTGAGAGGGGACAGATCCCCAGGCTGCTGTTTCAGCTCCTGCCATCCAGGATTGTAATGAAAGGGGGAGGCTGCATGGTTTGTTAAAAGGGGGGTGACTTCCCTACCGCTCCCCGATGCTGAGCAGCTGCCCCTTTCCTTCTCCTAGCCAGTTTGTTAATTTGGAATTTGGGGTGTGGTCGGCCTAGGAGGTTACACCTTAAAGTCTGGGGCAGCAGGGGATTGTGTTGCCACTGCTTCTCAGGTTGCAGCAGTAGCCAGGAGTGGATGAGGAGAAAGTTTCAGGAGGGTGGGTGTGGATGGGAAAGCTCCTTTGTGTGGCGAGGTTTGGGGGTACCTGAGCCAGGGCTCGGGGTTTGGGACTGGCCAGGGGGAGGCAGCGAAATCTGTTGTAGGAGTTTGTGAGGGAGGAGAGGGGGTTCTCAAAGCTGGGAGAGGAGAATTGACTCCGCTTCAAGATCTCACTTGGGGACCCCTGAGAGTGTGTCCCTCCCCCCCGCTCCCCCGACTGGGTCAGCTGGAGTGGCATGACTGGTACATGAGCTGAAAAAAGAGCCTTGGTATCTGCAAGACAGTAGTGTAAAATGAATTGTAATTGTACAGTGAATTTTAAAGTGTTACATTCTGCATTTCTTGCTCCCTGTCCTGTCCGTTTGCAACCTGTGGTCTTATCTACATCTGTCATTTTTGGAAAGATGTTTAACTTTAGTCTTCCTTGAGTATGTTCTGGGACTCCAAACCAGCATGTTAACTTCAGCCTCTTAAGCCAAGTATCCTTGCATGCATACAGGGTAAGATGTCTTGTTGCAATAGAACAAAAGTATGTGCCTACGTGTTCTCCAGCTGAGCTATGTAACTTGCTGCTCCATGTGTAACATAACTTGTTAGTAAAGTAATTTATTTGGGGCTTTTCATTGTATTGTTTGGATCAAGGCTGCCCTTGCCCCACCCAAAGACTTTCCTGCTTCAGCGCGTTCCTGTCCAGTAGAATGGAATAAACCCAGCTGGGAAGATGCTGTGTGGTCTGGCTAGTCAAAGTGGAACTTGACGGAAGAGCTGAGTTACTGGTTGTACCATGTTGGTATCTCTGCCACAAGCCTAGCTTTTAAGATTATTGCTTCTCGCTCCTTTGATTTGCACAAAATAGTATTCGTGATAAAACAGTTCAAAAACCTAATTAAATTGCAACATCTAAAAATGCTATCCAAGGCTGATGGAACCAAATCGGTTCCGGAAGTCTCTGGGTGAGTTTCCCTCTGACCTTGACGACTGTTCCATTAATGACCTCGTCTTGGTATGGAATACCTTGCTGATGGACGCCATTGATCAGACAGCTCCTAGGCATCCGCTGCCCAGGCGACAGCTCCGCAGGCGTCCTTGGTTCTCCATGGAACTGCGGGAGCTGAAGCGAGAAGTGCGGCGGTTGGAGCGACAGTGGCGTTCGCGTGCTGAAACCGACAGATTGCATCATAGAGCTAGTTTACGAGCCTATGCCGTAGCTAAACTCCTTTTTTGCTGCCCTCATAGCATCAGCTAAATCCTGTCCTGCAGAGCTTGTCGGTCCGGCCTTCCTCTGCCTTGGAGTGGAGTCATCTACTGCTCTCTGTGACACGTTTGTGGATTATTTTGTGGATAAAATCGCTCAGATTCGCCATGACTTCGATGCCGCAATTAATACATATGGGGGACTCGAAGTTATGGCAGCCGCGTCTTGTCCGGTTTTGTGGGATCAATTTCAGTCGGTGACACTCGCCGATTCAGTTAGTGTTCTTGGGGCTGTTAGGGCCATGTATTTGTGAATTAGATGCTTGCCCGTCGTGGCTGATTAAATCTTGCCGGGAGACAATGGGGCCGTTGCTGGCTGGCGTGGTCAGTGCCTCCCTTCGGGAGGGCAGAGTGCTGGGTTGTCACAAAGAGGCAGTGGTTCAGCCTCTGCTCAAGAAACCATCGCTTGACGTTGAAACCCTTACCAACTGTCGGCCTGTCTCTAACCTTCCCTTTTTAGGGAAGATTATTGAATGGGTAATGGCTCAGCAGCTGCAGGGACATCTTGACCACATCGGTTATCTGGACCCCTTTCAGTCAGGATTTCGTCCAGGGTATGGCACTGAGACTGCGCTTGTGGCTTTGGTGGATGATCTGCATCGGGAAATGGACCAGGGTCATTCAACCCTGTTAGTTCCATTAGATATTTCGGCTGCATTTGATACAGTTGATCATGGGATGCTGGTGATACTGCGGGACTGTTCTTGAATTGTTCTGCTGTTTCCTTACCGGTAGAATGCAGAGAGTGGTTCTTGGGGAGTCTTTTTCATCATACCAAGACCTCTCATGTGGAGTCCCGCAGGGTTCGGTTTTGTCCCCTCTCCTGTTCAACAGCCACTCAGTGATGTGATCAGGAGGTTCAGCGTGCAGTGTCATCAATATGCTGATGACACCCAGCTGTATTTCTCTTTTCCAACAGACCCAGGCTCTGCAGTCTCGGTGCTTACTCTGTGTTTGATGGCTGTGGGGGACTGGATGAGGACTAACCGACTGAGGCTGAATCCCGACAAGACGGAGGTGATGTTGGTGGGTAAGGCGCTGGAGATGGTGGCCCTTGTTATTGGTGAGGTCTGCCCACCATTGTTACCCCAGGTACAGAGTCTGGGGATGCTCCTCAACACGCAGCTCCACCTGGATGCCCAGGTGGAGGCTGTGGCTAGGAGTATCTTTCGTCAATTACATCTGGTGCGACAGCTTCGGCTGTTTGTCTCTGGCCTGGCCACCATCATCCATGCTTTCATCACTTCCAGATTGGACTATTGTAATGCGCTCTACGTGGGGCTACCCATGGTGACGGCTCAGAAACTGCAGCTGGTGCAGAATGCGGTGGCCTGTCTTCTGGTAGGACTGGGCCGCTGGGAGTATGTTACACCAGTGCTCCGTTCTCTGTATTGGTTTTCTGGGCCCGATTCAAGGTGTTGGTTTTGACCTATAAACGGCCTAGGCCCTACCTATCTGCGGGACCGCCTCGCTCCCTGGGTGCTGGACTGACCCCTGTGGTCATCTCGGGGCACCCTGCTCGGGGTCCCCCCGAGTCTTCCGGGGGGCCACGTAGGGGAGGACATTCTCTGTGGCCGCACCACGACAGTGGAACTCCCTTCCGGTGGATGCTCAGTTGGCCCCAGATCTCCCCTCTTTTCAGAGAAGTTGTAAGATTTGGCTGTTCTGCCAGGCATTTGGCGGGGGAGATGGGTGAGGGGGTGGGTTGTTGAGTAGGAGTTATTTTTCTTTTTGTCCTCCAATTAGTTGTTTTTGAATTGTTGTTTTAATGTTTTGCAAATTGTAAGCCGCCCTGAGCTGCCTGTGGCAGGAGGGTCGGGGTAGCCAAATTCTAAAAATAATAAATAAATAAAAACCTCCACTTCTTAAGTTCAGGCGGATTGGTGAAAAATAACACTTTCACTACTATATCACCTAAAAATGTTACTATTATAATACTATAATAATCCAGAAATGAATAAATAATAATAAGGCATTTGAATGAAATTAATTTTTTTAATTCATTTTCATTCAAACGCCTTAACAAGGTAATTATTTATTTCAGTATAATAACTTACATTAATTTTTTAATTAAATTGTCAGCAACAGAGGATCTGATAGCGGTAGCAACTTTTGTTGATCTTGTTATAAAAAGAATATTTATACAAGCACAAATCAAAGACCATTGATAAATCCTGAGTAGTGAATTCCCGATATCTGGGACATGACTGGATCGACAGTGTTCTCTGATCCTGTAGTATTGCTTTCTTTAAAGGCTGTTTTAAGTCAATATGATCAATAGTTTCTATTCAAAGCATATGCTAGGTTGTTTTTATTTGAAAGTAATTACCTGATTGGTATTTTTACATTTTGTTAAATTATGAGATGCAGTTATACCTATTAGTATGTTCCTATTTTTGGTATTACTTAGTTTGGTTTATATGTATTTTGGATAATTATGTTGCTTTTATGATTTTATTGTATGTCTTTGGGCTATGGCGAAAGCCAGTGCCGTCAATAAAACTAGTTACTACTACTACTACATTTCATTTCTGGATTTCCAAACCAACTATACAATTTCTACACCAGAATTAGCTAGTTAAGACGTTTGAATGAAAATGAGTTTATTAATCAGTAGAGATGGTGAAGTGGTGGGGATTTTTTGTTGATATTATATTGATGGTATTTAATAGTGGTGGGACCCCGGGCCCATTACCGGCTACCGGATTTACCGGTTACCGGTTCTACGAAAACCGGATTCCCGGATTAAATCCGGTATGCCGGTACTGGATTTATTTCATTGGTTTCAATGGGGCGCTGTGTCCCCATTGAAACCAATGAAATAAATT
>QEPC01012948.1:2503082-2527907 GCA_003113815.1 Sphenodon punctatus | reverse complement strand
AAACTTTTTTGCTGGGGCTTTAAGTTTTTTTACATTGCAGCCATTTTTAAATGGCTGCAATGTAAAAAAATCCGGTACCCCGAAATCCGGTACCGGGTCCGGATTACCGGGTCGAATCCGATAATGCCGGTACACCCGATACCGGCATTATCGGATACCGGATTCTACCGGTTTCCCACCCCTAGTATTTAAGGAAGAATGAGAGTTACGATGTTGAGAAGACTATGAGCATTTTCACAAAAGACACTCTCCACCCACTACCCACGCATCAACCACCCTCTGTACGTATTGCAGGGCTGCAGTGTAGCTCTATGGGTGCCCTGTAGCATGTATAGTGGGGTGGGTAAGTGGTGGAGAGTGTCTTGTGTGAGCCCATTGATATGGACAGAGTTTTTAATGAAACGTAAGAGACAGTACTATTGATGTAGTTGAAAAGGATGTATTATAGTACTAACATATTTTTAGGTGGTATAGTAGTTAAATTGTTATTTTTCACCAATTCGCCTTAACTATGAATTTAAGAGCAAAGATTTTTAGATGTTGGAATTATAACATAGCCCATTTTAGATGGGACGCACCAACGGACTTGGGCACCCATCTGAAGGCGATGTGGGTGAAGACATGCTACCGCGATCCATGCCCCCACATGGAGCAAGCCAAGTTTTTTCCAGTTGCTCCGTGGGGAGGGGGGGGCATGAATGGGCAGTCTATGGGTGCAGGTGCACACCCATTCGCTGCCATGTGAAGCCCCCACGCACCAAAAGTGTACGGCGACACGCACAGACCTGCCCCCTGCCCCAGCAGGTCTAACTAAAAACGGCCATAGAGTTGCAATCCTAGAAATCATAACTTACTGTTTCCTTTGTGCCTCTCAAGGTGTGTAGGGATTCAGAGCTGGTGCAAAGCCAGTAAATTCAGCCTTGTACTCCCTGCAGGATTGCCACCAAAAACGTGAGGGTTAATATTTTCACGTTACAACCCCATCACCTGATTTGCCTCCTGGAGATTTTCCCAGAGGGCGCTTTGTCACATGGGAAAGCGCCCTCAACCTGAGCAGTGTTCAACTTCCCCTTTGTCCCCATCAAGTACTGCATGAGCTAAAAGACCAGCATCCAAGAAACTGGATACCTAATATATTACAGTTTTTAACCAACTGTCTTAATTTTGTGTGTCTGGGATTGGCTGCTTCTCCAATATAGTTTGAGTTTTTCATGATCAACTGCAGTTTTAATGATTGGCAAACAATATGAAGTGTGGGATAAGCAGTTTTTCAGGGTTTGAGCTAAATAAAGGAATCAAATAATCCAGCCCTTGCAGACAGGTAAATAAATATATTTAGGAATGGGTCCCTATGTTGTGCCATCAGAGCCACAGAAAGTAACATCATTTGAATAGTTCTCATGCTGATACTCCTTGGTCACCTCTTTCCTGCTGCCAGACTTTCCTAGAAAGCCAATTCTCTTCTTATCACTATAACAGCGATGTGTGTTAACACTGAGCCCCTGGTAAAACAGCATAATCACCTAACTGCTGCTAAAGCAGTAATGCCCTTGTGCAACCAGCAGTTCTGTCTTGCACATTATTAATTGTGTTTGCACACAGAAGTCCAAATAGGCCCCAGGACCCACTGTGGTAAGTGCTATACTAACACAGAAAACTAAGTCCCCAACCCAAAGAGTTTACAATATAAAAACTCTTTTACATTTCTCAACATTGATTGTAGCTCAGTGCTTGCATTATCTGAGATGTACTGGCTATTAGAAACTACAGGGGATTTCTCCCATCAATTGTAGTATCCCAATGTTAAACTCATCTTTTATTTTATGTTCAGCTTTTATATGTCAGTAGATAAGTGTTTAGACTCATTGCATTATGCATGAACAATGCAAGTCAGTTTATAAAGCTTATGAACAACACTGGCAATCAATTTTACAGCCTGGTTCACCACTGTGTTTTATGCTGGTTTAACTTCGTGGAGATAACTGGGATTACACTGGTGTAAATTGAATAACATAATGGTGGAGAGAGTCTGGACTTCCTGTGCTCACGTACACCCCATCCCTACTGACCCACAAATGGAATCACTTGAGAACTAGGAGCATCGATTATTCAGTGTTTCCAGTTTACAAATAAGGCTCTTAATGTCGGGTTTATACCCAGATATCTGACAGATGCTCAGAGCTAATTAATCAGTAGCTAATAATCCCATTTTCAGTCTGGCCTCAGATCACAGTCAGCCACTAGGAGATATCTTGTCACAGACCTGTTGAGGAGCTGTTGAGGATCAGTTGGGGAGTTGTACTGAGTTTAATATTGGGAGTTAGTAAACGGAGTACAAAATGGAGGCAAGTCAGGGTTAGGAACTGGCAGTCAAGAGCTGCAGTCAGGTCAGAAGTGAGGCATCAGGGGCCATAGGTTCAGGAAGCCAATCTAGGGTTGAAGCCAGGAGTATCCGTAACTGAGTCAGTGGTAAAATAGCCACGGCTAGGTTTAAAGGCAGTCAAGGCAGGGCTGAGGCAAGACTGGAGTTACAGTGTTCTAGAACATAATCTGAGTAACCATCATGTCATATGGGACGTGTGTTGTGCGTGGTCTGGGCACCTTGGCTGTTGGTGTGGAACAGTGTTAATCCTGCTGAGTCCAGCTCCCCTCAGGCCCAAAGCCAGGGCATCCACCCAAAGCCTTGCCAGAGCCCTTCAAAACCTTCTGGATCTCAGATCTACATGAGAGCCAGGGTAACATACTGCACCAATAACCAAGCAGCGAAATTAAAGCAAAATGTAGGTCTATTCTATGAAACTTGCCGAATTAGAAAAGTGGATGAGAAACTTTTTAGTCAGTCAATTGAAATGCTGACAGTTGCTTATGTAGTAGCTTTAGTTTTGGGGTCAGCAAACCTGCAATACCAATAAAGCAAGTCGGATAGGAAAAGGTTCGTAGAGCAAGACAGTAAAGGATTAACGTAGTGTTGGCCCTTTTCTGTCAGAGCAATTAACATGAGTAAAATACTTGTCCTACTTAAACCAGATAAGGGGTTACTGTATTGTGTACCTGTTGTAAAGATTAATGTTCCTTTATGGGTAGTAGAGAGCACTAGATTTATTTTCTGAACGTTATGTGGATTTACAGCTGTGTCAGTTAGTGCTGAAAGCAAAGAACCATGTTCATAAAGGGTCTTTTTTAGTATAGCCAGAGAGGTCGTACGAAGGCTTCAGACATTTTGAAGTGTTAAGAGGGCTGCATGTGACATGTACAACGCATTTAATTTACAAGTAGTGATTTGTGCTGACCGCTGACTCCTCCTCCCCCCCTTTTCTCTTTAAAGCGTTGCTATATTAAATGATAAAGCAGTAACTTACACAGCAATCTTTGGCTTCTTAGAGGATTTGTAATGTTATATGATTATTTGGTGATAGAATTTGATGAATGAAAGCAGAGAAACTCTCACCTTTCTTCCCTCATCTCTGTTCAAAACTCTGCAGCCAGGATCATCCACATAGCCCGTCACTGTGACCATGTGCAGCCTCTCCTCTCCTCTCCACTGGCTCCCTCTTCCTGAGCATATTGCCGATGCACCGAAGGAGACAGGACACAGTGCTGGATTTTAAACGGCCGCACTCTTTATTAACCAGATTACAATCAGAAATTAGGTGGGGGTAAATCGCCTAGTGTGATGCGGGTCCAGTACTTAACCTTAACCATGAACAGTAACTCAGCGTTTAAACAGGGGTGGCTTCGATGTACCCTCGATTGCCACCCCTCAGACGATCACACATCTCTCCCTCGAGTGGCCCCATCCGTCCATGAGGGGGTCCACTCCATCAATGTGAGTAAGAATAAAGATGCCTGCCGACGGGGGGGCATACTTGCCCCTACCGCCGTCACACGACACCCCTCCCAGGGAGGCTGCCCCGCCACTAGCCATCTCCTGCTTTCCGGCAGGTGGGCCTCCCCATCTCTTAAGGAGATGACTCTTAATTATAAACCCTCCCTCCTATTCTAACCTATAGTACTGGACCTCTGCCAGAGTGCGACAATGATAGACAAGCACAACACCACCACAATTCTAAGGGATAACAGTTAGTCAAATATCGTGCACTGTACGGAAGGCAAAAAACGAAAAACCCATGTTCAGGCCTGATTAGGTTGATCGGAAAAATTCCTTCCTGGCTCCGAAATGGCGGCACCGGTAATGACCCACAGTGCAAAGGGGGAGGGTGGCGTGGGTGCCGTTCTTCTGCAGCCCTAGACCCGAATGTGACTAGGGTTTCAATCTAACTGTACGTGTGCCCCGGCCGTTGAGCGGGGTCACATGCTTTTTCTTGTTCAATAGGAGCGCAGCCTGGGCTGCCTAGCAACCCAGGCTGTGCTCCCAGTTCCCAGTGTGCCTCTCGTTTCCCCCGCCTTGAGCCCGTCTTGGGCTCCCGAGGCGGGAATCAACGTTCCAGCCGTCCTGCCCCTTCCTCGGGCGGGTGCGGTGAAGGGCCTCGCACCCCCCACCCTCATTGGGGGGGAGGGGCAGGGGCAATTCTGTACAAGCTCCTTGTCATCACTTACAAAGCCCTTCACAACCTCGCTCCCCCCTACCTCTCTGCCCTGATCTCCCTCCAAACCCGTTCGAGCACTCCGCTCCTTTTCTGTCCCCTCCCTCATCCTCCCACGCCTCCCCTGCTCGCCCAGCCACCTTCGTCCCTTCTCCCTCGCTGCACGCCCTCCCTGCCCTCGTCCACCTTGCCCCCACCCTCCACACCTTCAAGTCCCTCCTCAAAACCCACCTCTTCCGCTCTGCCCTGCCTAAC
The DNA here is from genome assembly GCA_003113815.1 of Sphenodon punctatus. Classification (NCBI taxonomy): domain Eukaryota; kingdom Metazoa; phylum Chordata; class Lepidosauria; order Sphenodontia; family Sphenodontidae; genus Sphenodon; species Sphenodon punctatus. Next base: position 2,523,108 of record QEPC01012948.1, on the reverse strand, counting down.
TCCTGCTAATCATTCCCACCCAGGATTATCCCCCACCTGTTATCTGTAAACTTCAATTTACTGTAACCAAGCCAAGAACATGTGAGTTCTCGCATCCTCATGAATGTTGCATCCCTGTCTCCTATCCCCCTGTCTTTAGATTGTAAGCTCTCGAGTAGGGACCGTGTCTATCTTGTTTTTTGTAAAGCACCAGGTACATCGCCGGTGCTATATAAATGCTTGTAATAATAATTAATAATAATAATAATTAATACTGAAGTAGAGAACCACATCTAACTTGGATATGGGTTTTTTTCCTTCCGAGGTGTAGATCTGCCTTCTTCACACCACTTGTAAACCCAATAACTTTATTAGTTAATGAATTCATTTATTAGGTGTGATCTTAGATCATTGCCGAAACACACAACAAACAATAATTTCAGACAAAGACAAAAACATATAACCACCAACATATAACAAAACAGCTTCAAATTCCACTGCCAGTAAAATAGGGCACACTTAGTCCCGTAGCATCTAAATACTAAGATTGCTACATAAATAGATAAAATATCTGTCCCCTTTCTTCCCTCAGTTAACAAAATGTTATTCCAACTTATAATACTCCAGCACGCCCAGGCCTGCTTGTTTTAAATAATATAAAGTATTAAAGTATTTTAACCCAATTCCACCAGGGGTTTGGCTTTATTAGTGTTGTAGGGCCTGGGACTGAGGGCAAGATTTTATCTTTCAGAATCCAAGATAAGTGAGTCTGCCTTAAAAAGTATAGGAAGGGGGAAATTGGAAGCAGAAACTTTTGTGTCAGAATTATTGGGGAGTTTTTATTACTGAAACATGTCAGACTTTGCCTGAGATGTGTAATTGGCTACATTTTGTAGATGTTTATAAACTCCATACTACAGAAATGTATAGTTAAGCTAACAACTCTCAAACATTCCAACCGAAGTTTCTAATAAATAGGTAACAGTCTTAAAATGCAGTGAGTTCCAACGTGAATGGCAGTCTGGACAAAGTTGAACTTGAGCAGATTCTCTTCTCTAGTCTTCATAGCTCACACTAATTGCTGTTTGTCTTTGTGGGAGCACCCAGAAGCACCAATTGAAACTGGGATGGATTATGCATAAACCTTTTATTTATGTCATCTTGGGACGCCCTCCTGGAAGTTCTGCGTTTTCGTTGGGTGACCGCTATGAGGAGGGCATTCTCGGCAGCCTCTCCACTGCTGTAGAACTCCCTTCCAGCAGAGGGGATTTGCTCACCTTCGGGCAGCAGTGTAAGGCCTGGTTGTTTCGCCAGGTAGTTGGTGGAGGGGATGGGTAGGATGGGGGCGGGGTGGGAGGTTTGATACAGCGGGTAAAAGAGATTATCTAAATAGGGCTGTTGTTTTATATGTTTTATATTTGAATGTAAGCCACCCTGAGCTGCCTGAGGCAGGAGAAGTGGGGTATTAAATGTGAAAAATAAATGTATTTTCTCAAGATTTTTATGGAGTTATTTTATTTTTTAGCCAGTCTCTTGACTTCTTTTGTGCATTGAATCTGTTGGTTTACAATACATACATCTTTATTTTGTTTTAAACTCTGTTAGCATATTATTGCATTTTAAATTATTCTTAACACTGTAAAAAAATAATCTCATTGTAATTAGCATTGCAGAATGGTCTGCCTGAGTGCAAAATGCTAGCTTGAATAAAGGCACTTTCCCCCTCGTGCCAGTTTCTGGGTACAATAATTTCTGTGCCATTGATTTAAGACAGACCACGTGGTGATAGTAAAGGGGTCCCCTATGCTGCTGGAGAAATACTAAGTGCTCTATAAAGGCGTATTACTAATGGGAATCATGGTGATACACTATTGGTCTTTTTGTTTTAGTAGTACTGCCTGTACCTGTGGGATGTAAGGCACCTGACAGGCCTGGGCTGAGCAATGCTTGGTTTTTTGGTGGGGGGTGGGGGCATAGTTTGTCCTAACTAAAATGAAATTATGTGGAGAACTATAGAAGCTATGCTGACTCTTAAGAGACCACACACGTATGTACACTCACATCTCTGAACCTGGTAATGTTAATGGATCTGCTATGCATCACTGTGATTGTGCATGCGTTTTTTAAAAATACAGGCCTACCTGGATGAAAAGCAAAAATAAAAGCAGTACTGATTATTATTTATAACGTGGTAATGTGCTATCGGAGAAAGGCAGCTCTGTATGCTGGGCCCTGCAAAGGTATGATTATGTTTGAGATATTGGTTTTAATCCATGTATTAGTTTAATTAGTTTTAATCCATATATATAGGTTCTGTCCTATTTAGAGAACTCATTTCTCCCCACATAACTTTGGGTGAAAACAGACATGACACTAACCACCCTTTAACCACTGTTGTTGGTTATTTATGCATATTGCAGGGCTGTATTGGTGCCCTATGCAGCCCTGAAAGATGCATAAATGACCACCAAGGGTGGTTAAAGGGTGGTTAGCGTCATGTCTGTTTTCACCCATTATTCTAGTTGACCTTGACTCTGGAACGCTTTGTTTTTGGTCTGCTGCTGCCCAGCTTAACAAACTTAAAATAAACTGTGTGTCTCTCCTCTAATTCCTCCATACTTCCTGGGTCAGAGAGAGAATTTAAATGGAGTTGTGCAGTAGGAAAGATTGACTTCATTCGAGTAGTTATTCCATAGAGAGACAGAAGCTTGTTTGAGTAGAACTGGGGAGAGACATAGGGAGTAGGGATGGGCGAACGCGATTCGGAAGTTCGGACCGAACTCGAATAGTTCGGTCAACCGAACCGAACGTGCGAACCAAACTCGAATTTGAACGTTCGGTTCGGATGCGTTCAGTGAGTTCGGAATTGAATTTCCATTGGTTTCAGTGGAAAACACATTATCGGCTGTAACGTTTTTGTTTTTTATGCTATGTGGCTGAAAGTTGGGGTGCCTATACCTCCAATAGAAACATTATGTGTACCAAACTTCAGAACGATTGGATAAGGGCATCCGATTTTAGAAGCAGTTGAATTATTGTATTTTGCAATATTCTACATATACATTCTTAGCTGTAACTTCTTTGCCTCACATCTAATGTAGGTGAAACTTGTCCAGTTTATACCCCTTCCCATATTTACTATCTTTGCCAAATTTCAGAAGCATTGGAAAAAGGGTCTTGGTGGTATAAGCAATTAACATATAAATGTATGTCTGACTATAACATCTTTGTAGTCCAACCAGTGTACATGAAATTTGGCAGGACTATATATTTCACTTTCATGATCATCTCTGCCAAATATCAGAAAGATATTATAAAGGGTCCCAATTTTATATGCCTGTACAACATATGTAGAGAAGGGGCCTATGCCTGGGATTCTCTTATGTCACTGTGGTATAAGATCGGTTTGTGATGCGAATTGGCCAACAGAAATGTCAACCAAATATCCTCATTCTGTGCTGGGACCATCCCAACATATCTCCCCCACTTGTTTCTGGGAAGTCAGAAGCATCTGTTTAGGAAAGAGTCAATAGAGATTCTCTTATGTCCTCTGTCTCAGTGCTGCAGGATGTGATTGTGATGATAATTGGCCAGCCTGGATGTGTTTAAACTATGTCTCCTGACTGCTGGGATGCTATCTCAGAAGTCCCAGTTATGTTGCTTATGCCCGCCTCAGGGCCGCCCCCTATGCCCACCTCGAAGCCACTACCAATTGGTCCTGTAAAGCTAGAAGCTTGCAGTAATGTGTTTGGCCATTGAATGTGTCTGTCAGTCTTTGGGGTTGCTCCACATCCTTCCTCCTACAGTCTCTCTCCCCCTGCCATGCAGGGTGCCTGCCTCTGACTGGCACTGAATATGCTGATATTCATCTGAATAATGATCTTCACAGGGACAACATCAATTGCTTATATAATTGGGTCCCTTTATCAAAATCTCCTGTACATTTGCTGAAATGGCAGGAAAGGTATTTGATACATTCTTGCCAAATATCCTGTAAACAGAATGGAATATCAAAATGTTACAGCTGGAAATGTATTTTCAGGTTAATGTCTTATACCCTTGGGACCCTTTATCCACTTTTTCTGAAAATTGGCAGAAGTATTAAGCATATGGAGGGACATAATATGCACAAGTTTCATGAACATTGGGTGCAAGATAAAGAAGTTGTAGCCATGAATGTGTATGGAGCTTTTCCTACAATCACAACATTCAATTGCTTCTGAAATCGGTTCCTTTTATCTAATTGTTCCGAATTTTGGTACACATAGTGCCCTCCATCGGGGGTAAAATCTCCACAACTTTCATCAAAATTGAATAAGGAACAAAAATGTTATATCCTGAAATATGTTTTTCAGTTTTTTCCCTTTGTTTCAAAAACCAAATGTCATTTTCATTTCCCGGTTGCACCGAACTAAAGACCGAACCGAGCCCGACCGAACCCCGAATCCGAACTGAAATTTCGACCCGAACGGCCGAACATCCGAACCTGGTTCTGTTCGCACATCCCTAATAGGGAGGGAGCAATTTTGTCTGGATAATGGGCCTTGATTGAATTTCTTTTTACATTTGAATTTTTGACTTAGGATGTCTCTTGTTCTATTTTTAAGCACAAGAGAGTTAGATAAATATTTATATGCATTTGAATAATTAACTGCCTGACATACCAAATCCTCCTGTTCAACAGTGATGGTACATTTCCCTAGCTGCGAACATGTCCTTAAAAAAATCCAGTTACTTCAGACCTCCTCTTTGTGGCTTAATGCTTAGACCACATTCAGATGTGTGTTTAAATTGCACAGCGGCGGCGGTGGCATCGTGAAATTTAAAGCAACGCACACTTCCAGGTTGGAGTGAATGCACCGAGTGCGCATATTTCAGCGTACCGTGAACTGTTGGAGTGCGATTTTAAAAGTTGCTCCGAGCAGATTTGAAAACCGCACTCCAACAGTTCGCGTTACGCTGGAATTGGTGCATTCACACCAACCCGGAAGTGCGCGTTGCTTTAAATCGCACGATGCCACCACCGCTGCTGTGCAATTTAAACTCACATCTGAATGTGCCCTAAGGACTACCAACTGTAGAACAGGACTCTGAAAACACACACTCCTAAGTGTAAAATTAATTATGAAGGATATAAGGGAAAATGCTTTGTGTCAGAGTGAGTTGTAGGGCCTTCAGTGGGGTAATGACAGCTGAGTGGGTGCAGTTTGTGTGGGTCAAGTGACCTGCATGCCATGGCATTTAAACCTGCTCTGGGGAAGTCTGTAGAAGGACCATGAGGGAAGTCTGGAGATGGAAAGAGTAAAATAATTTTGCTTCCAGGTCTGGAAAGGGTCTGAGAATGCAGGGATTTGGAGTAGGAGTAAAGATGTACATTGAAGAGACTTGTGTTGGTTTATGACTCTGTAAACCTGTTTCCACTGAGAGGCAGAACACTGGGTGGAGCCCTGCAGCAAGCAGGGGTGTGTTGGGAGAACAGAAGAATAAAATAGTTATTGCAGCCTCTGGTGCCTTATTAGGAGAGACTGAAGCATGGCCATGCAAGCGGTAAGTTGGGAGCCAGCTTGTTAAACTGTCCCTTTCCTCCTTTACATACTGTCTCAAGTTGTTTTTTTATGTATATAAAATAAAATAAATGATGTGAAATAGAAGTGTCTAGATAAGCTTAAAATGGGTATGCAGCAGTTAGTCAAGTTCTAGAGTGGAATAGAAAGTGTGTGTTTGATGGTCTGACCATTTATAATTATAATTTTGGAAGATAAGATAGGGGTAATCGGGTAGGATGCTTGAAGGCATAAACTGACTACTTGAACAGTCATAGAATAATAATCTCTAGTTTGTATGGCATCGCTCGGGTTCATTATCTGTTTTTTACGCCCCCTCTCCCCCCGTTGTTCTGAATCACCAGGTTTGCCACAAGCAGCATGCTGAATTTGATAGAACAGTAGTCTAACCTGGCATGACGGATTCTGTGTTTCCGAATATGCAATGCTATATTTCTGTCTGATAGTCACAACAGTTCTCATTACTGCACTTGGTTGTGGCTGCAGTCCTGCAGCCCTTTATGAGTTGTCCCATTAACTTCAGTGAAGCTACTTGTAGTGAAGTGGATTGAGGATTATGGCTTCCTGGTATTGGTCCTCTGCTCTGGCCCTCCCTGGGCTTACCTAGAGCAGCATGGTGCATGATCAGATGGAACCAAGCTCAGAGACAGAACTCCCGTTAATATTGATGTGATGAGAGCTGCATGAGGACAGAGTATTGGAACAACCTTTTGGGCAGTTTACATTTTCCCCTCAAAAGGAAAAATATGCTGTCTGTACTTAGACACACAGTGTGTTTGCCTCCAGACACACCTTGGTTATTGCAGCCTCTCAGCGATCCAAGGCTTGTCTCCAAAATGTCGTTCCCTTTCCACACTTCAACTGAGTGGTCTATACTGGGACACCTATTAGAGTATGTGCTCTTTCAAAGGGCTCTCCGCATGAACATACTGAATGCTCCTGTTCTTTAATCTTACAGCAGAAGGTCCCCAGGCTGCGGGTCGGGATCTCAAGTTAGGCGATGGATGGTGTCGCCATCTTGACTGACGCTTCTGTACTGTACACATCTTCATTGCCATCTGGCATCATGTGATTCTGTTTAAGTTTCTGAGTGGGGTCATGTAACTTGTAAACGACTGCCTTACAGCTAGGCTCCATTCTTTTTTGAAACAAAACAGGTACATCACAGTGAGCAGTTAAACATTACTTCAAAAGAAAACCAACTATGTGTTTTTTACCTCTCTCTATACTGGTTCTTTGTAGTTAGCTATGAGGCTTTTTTCCTTAATCAGGTTTGTTTGTCAGCAAAACATTTTCAAGAAGCCACACACTTTGGGTGTTTTTAAACAAGCAAGGCTTGAGGAGGGGTTCGTGGCTGCTGAGGCCACTTTTAAACAAGGTGCTTAGAAGAGCCTCAGGAGCCCCGCATTCAAGGGAAAGCAGCGGAGAGAGTGTTTACACACTACCAGAAGTGACCTGTTGCCCGTTCTTTTCAGCGGCTGGAGACACAGTGCTTTCAAGTGGTGCGTTGTGCAAACCTGAAAGTTGAGCTTTGCAGAACGCATCTCTTAAAAGCGGCGCGTCTCCAGCCGCCGTCACTGCAAAGAATGGGCGGCAGGTCACTTCCGGTAGCGCGGGGAGCATATAAACACTCCCCGCACGGCTTCCTCTTGAATGCGGGACTCCTGAGGCACTTCTAAGCGCCTCGTTTAAAAGCGGCCCGAGTGGTACAGCTGTGGAGCACGCACATGGAGTGAGTGAAGAGGGATTCTAATGGGCGGCTCCTAGGGTGGCCACCACACCCATGCAGGCAACTTCCATGCACTCCCGCTACAACGGACTGCACCTGCAAACAACTCACACAGGCAGCTATTCCCCTTCCCCCCCTGCCCAGCAACTCCTCCAAGCCCCACCCAACTGTTTGCCCTCTGCCATGACACACAGCCACGGACGCCATGGAAACAGGAAGCCATAGCAGCCAGTAACCCCTTCCTGCTCAGGAGCTGCTCAGCTGCTGGCAGTCCCGGGCAACAATGGAGGCACATACTGAGGGGGGACATGCAAGGAGCTGCTGTTGGAACTGCTGTCCTCCATGGTGTTGTCTTTTCTCTCCTGTGTCGGGGGGTTGTTGTGCTTTGAGCCACCATGATGATGTATTTCGTGTGCATATCCTTTAGGTGCTCCCCAGAGATCTCCTGGCAGGGCTATTGGTGGGACTGGGGAGGCTATCAGCTGGCATGGGTGGGCGCCACAGTTCATACAAGTAGGTGATGCATGGGCACCTGTCCCCATGCACTTTGGCTTGCCCCAGGTGGCGCACTCCAGATTTTTCAGCAGTGACCCATGTATGGCCATGCGTGGGTGCTGCTTTGCTCACAGGTGTGCGGATCCCCATGCACCACCTTCAAATGCGCTTTGGATGTGTGGTTAATGGATGGCCATATGAAGTAGAGTCTTGTTTAAAAATACTGAGTCTACCAGCAGAGCCAACGCAGTCACTTTACTTAGCAACGAAAGCTATTTTCAAGGCCTCATGTCTTTATGTGCATAGGACAGTACTGGTTAGGGTTATCTCCTGAGAGAGTAAGTTTCCAGGTGGACAAACAAAGGTCCATTGTGGGATGCAAGGTGTCCATTTTCAAAATGCTAATGAAGAACAGTTCCTGTAGCCTTGGGATATGAAAATCCAGAGTTCAAAGGCTTTCCCAGCTCAAGACAGAAGTTTGATATTCATACAGTGTGATTTAGCTTTTTATAGAAACCTTTACTGAAGTAACTCATGTTCCTATTGGATAGTTTGAGCACACAGAAGTGAGGGGAGTGCACCATATCCAGCTAGATACATTTGCATGTGGGTTGAGTCAGTACTCCTGCGCTTGGTAGGGATTAAAGAAAATTAGTGATAAACTGCATTTATAGTGTTACAACAATTTTTTAAGAAAGGAAATTAAATTTAAAATTCCTAATTTAATCAAGTTCTGGATCATCTGGATGTTGTTAGTAAGAGTAAAGGAAGTTAAGAGGTAAAGCTTTCATTGTCAATAGATGTAGTCAATTCAGGGGACAGTTCAGATATTTACAAAGAATATTAGATGAGGTCCTGTAAAGAAGGAAAACATGGCAGATAAGAACCACTCCCCTCTAGGGCTTAGTGTGCCAATTAAGTAGGATTAGGCCACCACTCAGACTGTTTAGATATAAATAATAGGTGTATCTTTTTCTCACTCTACATAGTTGCTTCTCGCTTACGTAGCTTCTCTGGGGGCAGCCAGCACTGCTGTATACTTTGTACTCTGTAGCTCTGTCCTGCGCAAAATGAAGAGATGGCACATTTATTTTGTTTATTTAACACCCCGCCCCTCCTGCTACAGCAGCTGGGGAGGCTTACAATATATAAAAATAAAAGATAACAATAAAACTAAGTTATTTATTTAGAGTCAAAAGAAGTGAAGGGTGCAGGGCAATATACAAGGTGAGAAAAGAGCATCTGATTTTAATGGCATTGCAGTTCTGTAATGTAGAGGACAAATAGTGCGAAAGTGAAATAATTTCTACCAAACACAGTGCTCTCTTCAAAATCATCTCTTTCAGCACAAATAATCACTATTATGAAAATAATGTATTTTGTTTTCCCACCAGTCTGCTGATTGTTCACTCCCCACAACTAAACAGGAGTGTGTGTATGCATTGTTTTCGATTTTTCACTAAAACCAGCTCAGAACATTTCAAGAGGTGACTGCTTAGATGGAAGGAGGGCAAATCCATTCATTTCAAGACGCGGACCTCCTACTTCCAAATGACCTGCATGTGACCTATCAAGTGTTTCTTATGAACCCTTTTCCTGCTGTCATCTAGGGGAACTGAGATAATCCAGATGGGAATAGCGAAGTTTAATTCTTTCTAACCCAATGGAAATTCCCTAGCATATACAATCCATGAATCATCCACATGAAATGTCTAAGAGGTTAGCTCCATGTATGATAGAATCAGCTTGCAGATCCAGAATGTGGTAGGGTCATCTCTTGAATATCAGTATTTAGAAAATGTACCAGGCATCTAGCGTCAGCAAAACCAAATTTACTAATTTAGTGCATAAGACAAAGGTGGGAGACTACTAGCCTACTAATTTAAGCATTCCTGTGTCCCCCATTAATTACTATAGCTTTATATCACCTCACAGACATTAATATGTTTAGCTTTGCAACAACTTGGTAAAGTAGGAAAGCATCGTTACTAGGGACAGGCATCACAGATTCGTATTCATCTAACTACTCGTGATGGGCAGTTCAATTGGATTTGGCCAATGTGATCCGTACTTTCGTCACCTCGAGGCTAGACTACTGTAATGCGCTCTGCGTGGGGCTGCCCTTGGTGATGGTTCAGAGGCTGCAGCTGGTGCACAGTGTGGCAGCTCGCCTCCTTACGGGGATGCGTCGCCACGAGCACATAACACCGGTGCTCTGTTCACTGCACTAACTGCCAAGTCTTCTGGGCCCAATTCAAGATGCTGGTGATGACATTTAAAGACCTAAACAGTCTAGGCCCCATCTGTCTGAGGGAACGCCTTGCTCCCCATGTCCCGTCGCGGCCTCTGCAATCAGCTGGGAACGCCTTCCTGGAGACTCTTTTTCGCCAGGTCTTGACTATGAGGAGGGCATTCTCAGCTGTCACACCTTTGTTATGGAACTCCCTCCCCCAGGAGGGTCCACCTGTGTCCAAGCCTGGTGGCCTTCCGGAGGCAATGTAAGACCATTTTGTTCGGTCGGGCTTTTGGCAGTGGGGACTGAATTTAAGGGGGGGGGATAGGCTGGGGTATAGGGTATATTGTATTTACATTTTTTATGTTGTATTTATATATGTATATGTATGTATGTATTTATATATGTATATGTATGTATTTGTATATAGTGAGCCACTCTGAGCCTTTGGGGAAGGGCGGGATATAAATGTTAATAAATAAATTCATTCCTACCCACAACACCCCCATTGCAGTTTAATTAATTTTTGTTTAAAATTGCATGTGCACCGGACCATTTTTCACATGTGCAGCCTTTGCTAAAATGGCAGCAGCAGCAGCAGTGGGCATTTTGTGCATGTGCAAACTGGCCAACCTTTCTCAAAATGGCAGCGATGCTTCTCCTTTTTAGCAGAGAGGGAGATGATGCACTAAGAGAATGCGTTTTCCTGCATTTCTAGAGAAGGTTATGGCACGGCTGGGAGTTGAACACTGACTGCCCAAGAGGAATGTATCCCTGTCCCTGCCTATGTGCCCCTCCTGTTGTTCCCCCTTCCCATTTCCATTCTAGATTGTAAGCCGCTAGAGGCAGGGACCTTCATCTAATTACAACTGTTCCATACCAGGCACATTTCTGGTGCTATACTACTATATGTACTCAGAGGCAAAGATTTTCTTACTAATCTAACCTCCCATCATCCAGTTGTTTGGGCTCTTTTTTCCCATATCTGCCTCTTTTCTGCTTCTTATTTTCCTAAACTGCAGTACATTTGATATTATTCCTGACAGTTTCATTCTTGCTCATGAGGTTCGAAATAACAGCAGTAAAACTGACCAGAGCCTTGCTAATTTGCTTTGCAAAACTCTGACTACCTGCAGGGACTCCAGAGGTGTCTGTCTGAGAATTATGACATTTGAACATTGACAAGGGAAATGTGAATTAGTATGGTTCCACTGTGCTTCCTTTTTTGTTAGTGTAAACTGTATAATTTGTAAGAGAGAGATTTTCCATCACTGAATGTATTTATTTTATATTAATTCTGAGCCTGGTCAACACCCATCAGATTCTTTAAGAGCAAGATTGACCTCTGCTACCTTAAATAAATGTGGAAGCCTTACAAATTTCATCCTATGCCTTATGAATTTTGATACATGTGCTGTATTTAAACAGATCTGTATCTAATATGACTAAGGTATCAAGTGTGTATTAGAATTGTTTTAAGGAGCAACGGGAAAGATTCAGATGCATATTTAATTATTAAGAAATGTTAATTTCTAGGGATGATGATACTAAACACATTTTTTACATGTTTGAATCAAAGCAAATGGGTTGCTTCATTTGAGAAATCTACTGCAGATATTGTCAGTTTGTGTATCATGAATGCTTTGTTTTTCTGCAGTTTGGATGGGTCCATCTTGGCTTGTTTTGGCATGCCATTTGTTTAATATTACACAAAACATGTGAAACAACTAAAGAATGTCTAATATGACTGAGTGCCTTCAAAAGGATAGCCACAAGCTGTGAATGTCATATCTCATTTGTTACGTTGGCAGTTTTTCTTGCTTTCCAAGACACTTATAAAGCTATTGTTTCATGAATGTCATTTCTAAGTGTGTTTTTTCCTCCACAAATCTCCAGCTGTCTGATAGCATTTTTTAAAGCAATTTTGGCTTTTCTTGAGATATTACTTAAAAGGGCTATTGGCTGTAGCATTTCAGGTTTGTACTGTAGGGATCATACAGCTGAGATTGTTTTAGAGAATCTTGGGCAGTCCTGTCACTAATTCTAGAAGATGGTACTGCTTTCAGGTTTTTCCATTCCAGCCTTGTCAGCATGCTCGCTGAAATGAATGTAATCAATGTCTATTTCATCACTTGTGCCATAAAAGTGTACCTTTGTAGACTATCAGCTAGAAAAAAGAGCTAGAAAAATAAGTACAAGTTTGAGAGAAAGAACAGCCGAGAAACCTATTCATTTATATATCAATCACTTTAAATGTGTTGCTCTGCACTAGTTCTTTACCTTTTGGGGGGGTATAGTTGAAGAATAAGCAAGATGTAAACACTTGACACAGTTTTCATGCAACCGTGTACTGTATCACAAATTTCCACTCTTTTTTAAAAAAAAACAATCATCCCCCTGCCCTCCAAGCTGTGTGCAAGAATGCTTTGTTTTTCAGATATTTTCCTATGATGTGACCAATTATTGTCGGTATTCCTGAGAGTAATTTGTCATAAATTATTGCTGTCATTAACTGCAACAGTGTATTCCACTCCTTCCAACCCTATCCACATATGCATAGTGGCGAGAGGAGGTAGCAGTAATGTAGGGGTGGGAATATCGGTATCAGATCAATCCGATACACCCGATAATCAGGTATATCAGATTAATCTGATTATCCGATAATCATCGGTATCGGCATACTGGATTTTTAACATTGGCCGCTTTATCGTTTTTTTTACATCGTGGCCATTGAAGTGAATGGCCGCAATGTAAAAAAACCGGTAAAGCGGCCAATGTTAAAAATCCGGTATGCTGATTCCGCTAAATCTGATACCGGGGAGATCCGATACTGATAAATCCGGTATTCTCCCCGGTGTCCCATCCCTAGCAACCTGTATACCCTATAGTAAATACTGGATAGTATATTTAAAATAGTGCTGCTGGTTTTTAAGGCCCTGAATGACATAGGCCCTGACTATATTCTTAGTGGCTGCTCCACAGCTTTGGAACTCCCTTCCCCTCAATGTTTGCCTAAGCCCTAGTATGAGTGTCTTCTGGAGGTAGTGTAAGACTTATTTAACTGACCACGCATTTAATGGGATGGGGTAGATTGACGTGGAGCAGGAAGGATATTATTAGTATTTTATGGGTTTTATTTTGTATTTAATATTTTTTATGATGTGAGCCGTGCTGAGCCTATAAAAATCTATATAAATAAATATTCAAGACCTGCTCGTCATCCTACTAGTTATTTGTGCTCAGATCCTACCTGCTGTTTTGGGCATCCCACCGTTGTGCCTTAAGTCAGCAAGTGATCAGGTCTTTGCTGTGATGGGCCCTCAGTGTGGAACTCGCTTCCTCCAGATGTTTATCTTAGTTCCTCCCTCCTCACCTTCAAAAAGCACCCGAAAGCTTTTTTGTTTTCCAGATGCTTTTAGAAGATCCACTGCTGGTTCCCCTTCATGTATTTTTCTTTCTACAACATTTTAAATGTTGTAAGTAAAGCGCTGAGTCCCATCTAGTGGAGGGGCACTGTAGAAATAAAAATCATTGTTATTATCATTAACAGTGTCCAAATGACATAACCAAGTAAGCAAGCAAAACATACTAAACCCTAAAGTCCCTAAATTCAAGCCCATGACAGTGTCCTATTCTTTACTGGTGTTTAAATATGTGCTTTACAGGATCAAGGCTAAATTGGAATGGGCCCTGGTGCATAAAAAGGAATGACCCGCTATTGCCCCTGTCCCAGCAGAAAGGGACGCAGCGCAGCCATACCAGAAAGTGCGCTCCCCCCGATTCCCGGGCCCCACTGCAGCTAGCTGCACCACCTGTCCCTATTGTAGCTACACTGTTGGTGCTTTCCATTATTCCAACAATATGCAAGTTCATAGGCTGTTTGTCTTGTCCCTCCGTGAATATGGCGTTTTTTTGTAATTCCGCATGGCAGTTTACACCATCTTGGGGCGGGGGGTGGCAGTGGCGCAAATAGCGCATATGGTATTTTTCAGCTGGATTTTATGTTGCTGTTGTCCTGTCCCTGCTGCTTCAGATCCTAGAGGGTATTTCAACTACATTTTGTGTTTTCCAGAAGTGGACCTCTTTTTCTGTATAACTGCTGGATACATGTACTCCAACTATACTTCATTCTGTGGTTTTTGTTTTTTTGTTGAAAAAAATACCCCTGCTTTGCCCCCCCACACCCCCTGTCCTGGTAAGGAAGCACTGGTTGTAGGGGTCTGGAGGTGGACAGACCGCGGGGATAATCAGCAGCCAATCCCAGGAACAGGTAGAGAGTGTAGCATTATGAAATTATGGTAGACCTCCCAGCCTTTTGTTGTTGTTGTTGTTCTTTCTGTTAAGTCTGCCTGCTCCATTCTTGCGAATTGGTGAAGCATTGAAATTTACAAGAACCATGTGCTCAAGTGGATAATTCTTGTAATTATCATTACCCTGCAGGCATGCAAGAACCAAGCTGACTGAAAGAATAGGGGGGAGGTGGTGTGTGGCCTCTGTGTGTGCTCAAGTCACATGCATGCTTCTGTCTTTGTAATTAAGTTTAATAGAAGCCCTGGTTTCTAAACTAAGATATATGGTACAGTGCACATTGATCCTGTGACTCTAATTCTCTTAGGGCAGGAGTTCTACTTTCCTTGATGGAGAGGAAAACAGGAGGCTATTCTGTGACATTTCAATCATTACTGCAAAATACTTTGGCCTTGCCTGCTCTTTTGGATTGATTGGGTTCTTCCGTATTAAATTTACTTGTTTCTGTTGAATGGGAAAGTTCAATACCTTCCTACTTTAAAGGAGTCCGACAGGGCTGTGTGTTGGCCCCGATTCTTTTCAATTTATTTTTAAATAATCTTTGTGGCTACCTTGAGAAGAGAGACTGTCATGGCCCCAAGTTGGTGGGTAACAAGATGCCTTGCTTTATGTGGGTGACGCAGTCCTGCTGTCTTGCACAAAAATAAGACTGCAGTGATTATTAGATGAATTTAGTAAATACTGTAAACAGAATAGGCTCAGGATTAATGTTGATAAAACAAAGATAATGGTGTTTGGTACCAAGAGAAGGAGCAAGTGATTTTTGAATAACCAAATAGTGGAAATAGTTAGTGGTTTTTGCTACCTGGGCTTGAAATTTTCTACTTCTCTTAGATGGGAAGAACATGCAAAAAAAGCTGTTATTAGAGCAGCCCAGACTGCAAATGGAATTTTAGCCTTTTACAACAGGTGCCGTAAAAGACCTTGGGCAGAAGTTTTATCAGCTAGAAAGGTTAAATTGGAATCAGCTTTGTTATATGGAGCAGAGATCTGGGAGGAGATGAGAAAGCAGCTATAATTGTTGAAAGAGCTCAGACTGCTTTCGTGAGAAAATTCCTTGCAGCTCAGCCAGGTACCCCTGCCCCTATGGTCAGATTAGAGACTGGGACAATGAATATTCGGACAACGGCGAGCCTCTATTTAATCCACTATTGGCTCAAGATATGATCATACTTGCCAGGGAAATTCCCCAAACAACTGTTGCTTGATGCCTTGGGAACACAGGTAACTGGGTTTCCATGATTGGTAGGAGTGAAGATGTTATTTCACTCAGGTTTGGGAGATGATATCATTCAGATTTGATACCTCCCCCAAATGAGAGACAAGCTATTGACCATAGACTCTGGGATATCTCAATACAAGGAGATCTGGCTAAGACAAGAATAATGAAATGTGCACCTCTATATGCACATAGAGCAGGATATATATTTTTTATAATAAATAGTAATAAATTAATAAATGTATATTTTAAGGATGAGTTAATATTAACCCCGTATGTAACTAAAATTGGCTACTTTCCAATACTTAATTTTTAATTAGGTCATTATTAAATTGAGGTTTAACCAAATCGGGACATGAACCCAAAGAGGAACATGGGAAAAGATTCGATTTCAGCAAAGGATATGTCCTTGTTCGCTGGGAGAAGTGGAAAACCTCAGTTTTTTATGATATTGTCCCATAACCAGCTACTTGAGGGAACGGTTTTTGATACCATTAATTAGAGAACTCAGTGCTTCCAGTGATCTTGAAAAACAATTTGGATTTTAGAGAATAGTTCAGTTAAGAGTGTTGACTGCTCTTGCATGTTATGCTTGCGCAGCTCGATATTGCCGGAAGGGACCTGGAAGATGGATTAATACATAGGAGGTCATGAAATTTACATTGGCAAGCTATTGAGAGCAAGCCATTGCCATTTTTATAGGAGCCATATAGCTTTACTATGACAAGTTTTGGAATAATTGTCCTATTGTTGGCTAAGTTTTGTGAAAAAAGCTGCAAAAGGCTATGTATTTTTATCCCGGGGGGGGGGGGGTAACTTTGATGATGTAAGCTCCAAGAGGGCCATGGTATCATTGTTTATCCATTGTTTATCCAAGTTGTGCCATAGTAAACTGCAACAGATAAGACAGTATCACTAAATTAGGACTCAAACTTTGTTGCATTAAGCTCTGGAAAAAGCAAGGGACTAACATTTTTTCAGGTGTCAAGCTTTGCCATATCAAGCTCCGTGAAAGAGCAAGACACTAGTATTTTTAGGGGTCAAGCTGCATCATAGCAACCTGCAATGATCAAGCTTTTGCAGTAGGAAGTCCTACAAAAGAGTAAGGTAAAATATTTTCCAGGTGTCAAGCTCTGCTGCAGCAAGCTCCATGAAAGAGCAAGGCACCTATACCCTGAAGGGGTTAAATTCAGTTGAAGCAAGCTTTGTAAAGAAAAATATTTCTATTTTTCCTTTATGGAGGTTTTGATCTTTGCTGGTCACTTGACTACATGTATGAGAATAAAAACTGTATTTATGATATGTGGTTATTTTGAATGTTTGTATTTTCTTTCGTATGGAATTGTTTTATTTCTGATTATTTTACTTTTGCAATTAATAAATATTCTTCATTCATTCAATACCTTCTGAATTAGATCAATAAAAAAATATGAACAATGCAGGCCTTGTCAGAGAACTACTTGTGTTTGCGTGATTCTCTCTGGGAGCTACGCCCTAAGGGCTTGAATCAGTATTTAGTGCAGACTAAAAGATTTATAGTGTCTGCTTATACAGACTTAATTGTTATAAACTGCTGTGTCTTTCATACGCTTTGTAATCTTGTGTCATTAAGATGCAGCCCACCTTGACGTTTAAGAGTCTGATTTCAGTCTTTGTGTCAGTAATGCTGTATTGTCTGTTATCGTTCACTAGGAATAAAGCAGTATACCACTTGGCTGGCTGCATTTTCTCCACATTCCCTCCCTTGGTTTTCGTATCTTGTAACTGTTGGGTACTACAAAATTATAACTACCATTTCTTAAGCAAATAATTGGTTTTGTTATGTTCTGATTCTTAAAAAGCTTGTCTTGAGGGGATGTTGTCTTTTTTGTTCGTTTGTTTTTAATTAAGAAAAGTTCTTGGTACCTTTTGATCCTTAAAACGAAAAAATTCAAAAAAAATATATATGTTTTTCTCACCATTTACCCTTTCTGTAAATTTTCTTTTCTGTTAGATCTGTGGTAGTATTTATACTTGAGTAGCATGTGAAGACCACAAACAGAATATGAACACTCACTTGTGGTTGGTGCTGTTAAAACAGGTCATATTTATTTATTTTAAAACATTTATTAACCTGCCCCTCCTGCCAAAGGGAGCCCGGAGTGGCTTACAAAACAAAAACACATAAAATGTATCATAAAACAATACAAAAAGGGGACAAAAAAGGAATAAAAAGAAGGGAGCATAACCTCCCCATAATTGGGGAGAAATATCAAAACCATAAAATATACAAAATATATAAACGCCAACTTTTAACCCCCCAAATGAAAAATAATAAAACCCATCTCCCTTGCCAAAGACCTGGCAGAACAGCCAAGTCTTACATTGAAAGGAGGGAAGATCTGGGGCTCTGCTGGGAGGAAGTTCCACAGCCGTGGATCAAACAGCTCTCTCCATAGTAGCCCCCTGGGATATCCGGGGGACCTCGAGAAGGGTGCTCCTGGATGACCACAAGGGCTGATCAAGGGCACAGGGAGTAAGGCGGTCCCGCAGATTAATAGAGCCCAAGCCGTTATAGGGCTTTATAGGTAAGAACCAGCACCTTGAATCGGGCCGGAAGACTATAGGCAGCCAGTGCAGAGAACAGAGCACCGGTGTGATGTGCTCCCAGCATCCCGTCCCCATAAGGAGATGGGCTGCTGCATTCTGCACCAGCTGTAGTTTCCGAACCGTCACCATGGGCAGCTCCGCATATCCCCGCAAAGCTTCCACACTAATCAAGACAAGGGGCAGCAAGTGTGAGTAAGAAAAGGGGGAAGGGAAGAGGAGGGAAATAGTAATCAAAATGTTTTTACATAGATCTGTTTCATTTAATTTATTGTTCATTGTTTATAATGCAACAATATCTAGAGGCCCCATTGTGCTAGTATTAGGAATTGATTAAGCAGTTTGGCTATTATGAATTAACTAGGCAGTATTGACCATGGTCAGAGAGACAGGCTGCATGAGGCCTGAACAAACTCATTTCAGCTAACTTGAAACATAGGCCTCAGGATGGCACAGACAAAAGAGGCCCATAAGAAAGGAAAAGTTGTAAATAACTCACACTCTAGCAGGAAGAATGTATTTCCAAGGCCGTACCAACTACCCCAGATGGCCACTATCTCTAATAAAGAAGGCTTGAAAGAGATAGATAACCTCAAAGGGTCAGACCGGCAATTAAGCAGTGAAGGAGAAACTCCCCAAAAAGTAAAAGTAGTTTTAATGAGATGAAGTCAGCTTATTCCTGCACCTGGTATGATTAAAAAGGGGACCCTACAACATGTATCCCTAATAAATAAAGCTATAAAAGGGAACGCCCAGCCCCTTACCATTTGTCATTACGCTAACGGCCACTAGCATTTGCAAGTGAGCCAGGTGGGTCTTTGACCCTAAACGACACTCTCAAATATCCAGAGAGACTCCTACCCAGCTGCCTGCTGGGTCCCCTCCCCTTCTCTGAACCAGCCTGCATCTCGGACTGTGCCTCTGACATGTAAGATATCTTGGGTTACTGGGGTTTGTAACTGAGAACACTGCCATGTCTAGATGTTAAGTGTCTATTCAATAAAATAGAGTTGTACCCACATACTTTGGCATGTTTATTGGCAACCTTCGATTCCGTTTGGGGTAAATTGAGGCAAGTCACCTCATTTATTTCCTAACACTAGTGTAACCCAGTAAACATGGTTACACAAGCCCCCTTCGCGGCTGCAATGGCGGCAATGGGGTAATTGGTGGGTCCCCATCAGGTGACGCAGGCTGAAGCCCCAGGAGGAGCCCGGCAGCTGTGCAGTAGAGTGCCGCTGCTGGGAAAGGAGTTGCCTGGCAACTGAAGGTTCAGCGTGTGCGCAAAGGCGCCGCGCTGTGAAGAAATGAACGGACCCTCTCTTTGTAGGGAGGGCGGATCCGTTTGAGCCGCATGGAGGTGGCATTCAGTGTTGGGTTAGGAAGCAGCTAGCCCCACCCACCTCACTTCTAGCACTGTGGATTTTTGTTACTGGTTGCCATTACGGAGCCAAAGGGGAATTTTGGCGACTAGCCTGATTCAAGGGTTGCTTGTTTTGCCCCTTTAACAGTGCAGAATAGGATAATTAGGTTGATTAGCAGTAGGGAAATTTGAAACTATCCAATTTTAATAATTACCAATTGGTTCGTAACTAGTGAAGCTAATAATAATTCGAAGGCGATTACACGATTGAGGTAATTGGAGAATTCGGCAGTAGGCATGACTCATTTAATAAACAATTGGGCAATATTCGTCGCACTCTGAGGGGGCCCAGTATGCTATAGTAGGCTAAATAGTAGAGGTGGGACCCCGGGCCCATTACCGGCTACCGGATTTACCGGTTACCGGTTCTCTGAAAACCGGATTCCCGGTTTAAATCCGGTATACCGGTACCGGATTTATTTCATTGATTTCAGTGGGGCGCTGTGTCCCCATTGAAATCAATGAAATAAATTAATTCCCTCCCCCTCCC
>QEPC01012948.1:2475751-2502339 GCA_003113815.1 Sphenodon punctatus | reverse complement strand
AAAAAACTTTTTTGCTGGGGCTTTAAGTTTTTTTACATTGCAGCCATTTTTAAATGGCTGCAATGTAAAAAAAATCCGGTACCCCGGAATCCGGTACCCGGACCGGATTACCGGGTCGAATCCGATAATGCCGGTACGCCCGGTACCGGCATTATCGGATACCGGATTTTACCGGTTTCCCGCCCCTACTAAATAGGTAAGAATAGGATAAGATGAGTCATCTCCTTAAGAGGTGGGGAGGTGACACCCAGTGCGAGGGGGAGCGCAGCACGCACTCGGGTCATTACCCTGGGAGGGGTACCAGGTGGGGTAGGTAAGTACATGCACTGTCTGCTGGCTTTGCGGGTACCACCTCCTTACTCAAGCCCACGGTTTGGCCTGTCCCCCTTTGGCCAGAGCCAGGGGGCTGTCAAAGGGGAAGTTTAGTTTGGGAGTACTGACATGGGAGGGCACATCCCGGTCAGTACCCGAGTTAAGAATTAAGTAGCTAGCATACTGGACCCATATTGCTGGTACAATCACCCACTGGCCTTGTTGAATATGTTTTGAATAAAGAGCGCAGCCAAGTTAAAACCAGCTACAGTCTCTGTGTCTCATTGGGGGTGCGCCGACAAGCAACTCGCTGCAGGAGCAGCGAGCAGGTTCAGTCATTGTGACAGCAGAATTCCCATTTGTAGTGGAAGGCATGAAAATGGGCTGCGCTAGGTTTGCATAACATAGAGTTGCTTCAAATCAGGGAAAAAAACAAGGTATATAAAACAATGATCCAGCTTTATATATAAACGAGTAGTAGAGGTGATAACATCCTTCAGCCCTCTTCTGTAGCTTCCTTCTTGTGGGCCGAGTAGAACTCACTGGAAAATGTCCAACTGAGCATGCTCTATATGCAGTACAAATACATTACATTACAAATACATACAGTACAAATACATGTGTGTGTGTGTGATGTATAGAATACAGCATGGAAACATTCAATAACTTTATTCAAGGACTTTATTCAAGGTATGTGCTTTAAAACAGCACATTTAGGTTCTTTGTAAAGCACCAGCTACATTGCTGGCACTGTATAAATGTTTATAATAATAATAATATAATAATAATTTCCTTATAGCTCTAATCAGATTAACAAGTTAGCTTATTTAAAACAATCACACTTCCTAGCAGGAAATCCCTATCTAGGCCTTTAACCCTGGGCCTTCTCCGCTGCGAGGTGGTGCGTGAATTTTAGGTATCACTCATATGTTTAGTAGGGATGGGAAACCTTGACAGGAATAAACTAATACAGTATGCTTTTTAAAAATGTGTGTGTGGATGGATGATAGTCTGACTTTGAATTTGAAGAGTAGAAGCCTCCATCACTGGAACAGTACCTAAAATTCAGAGTCTGGGCAAGTGTAGATTATGGGTGTTAACAATGGGTGTTTTTACACACACATTTCTCCCAGATGTTTGCTGTTACATCCTGAACTTTGTGTGTGTCTGAATCACTCACTCAGATCTTAAACATCCGGATCTTTGAACTTCTGCGTAGCACTTCTCTCAGAACTTTTGTGTGTAAAAAGTTCTCCTGGTAAACTGCTTTACTCCAGGCAGCTGTGATCACTTGGTTTCCATGGCAGCCTGTCACGTCTACAGCTGCGGCTACTTTAGGCTGCCTCAGGGCAGTGTTTGTGTGAAGAATGCACCCAGGAACTACCTCAGGGCAGTGTGTGTGTTAAAAATGAATCTGGAACTTACTTGTGGACTTGTAAATCTAGAAGATTGAAAAATCTGGAACTTTAACGTGTGTGTAAAAATGCCCACTGAGACCATAACCTGCTGGAGTCTGTATTCATTCCATGCAGCTGCCACTCATATGTAGGGATGGGAATTTTGGTTTCGGTTAAAACCGAAAGTACCCGAAAATGGCCAATTCGGATTAATCCAAAATTTCAGTTCTTTTTCAGTTTCAGTACTATCAGATCTTTTGCATTGATTTTTGTACCGGATTTTTAACATTACAGTTTGTCCCCCATTGAAAAAACACAATGTTAAAAATATGGTACAAAAATCAATGCAAAAAATCCGATAGTACCGAAAACGAAAAAGAACTGAAAAACATGAGAACCGGAACCGAAATTGACCGAAACCGAAATTTTGCCCAGAGTCCCGTCCTTAATGTTTAGCGTGTAGAGCCTAATAAACGGGCAGCCCCCTATGTGTATTTCATGTGCATTTGTGCATCCCCCACTCACAGGTTTAGCATAACAAGCCCAATACATGGGCAGGCATCTTTCCCAGCCCCACTCTGCCCGCTAAACCCCCCTTCTCAATATCCTGCCCCCTGTCATGACTCACAGCCATGGAAAACCATGGGAACAAGAAGCCGACCTAGCCATTTCTTTCTTCCAGGCTATTATAACTGCAGGAGGAGATCCAGTGCCTGCTACGATTCCCACCCACCGCACGTCACTCCAGACACCTGTGGCTCTGTCACCCAGCAATTTGGCGCTGGAACCTCCATGGTGGGCACCATGGAGGACTTTCAGCAGGAGGGGTTCCCAAACTGTATAGGGGCAATCAGTGGGAGCCATATCACCATCATCTGCCCCACCCTATAGCAGGGACAGCTACCTGAACTGGAAGGGTTTTTTCTCCATGGTTCTCCAGGCTGTAGTGGACCACCATGCCCATGGATATGCTGGCCAGGTGGAAGAATAACAATGCCACCATCTTCCGTCAGTCCTCCTCCTTTGGACACATGTATGCCAGAGACTTTGGACCCTCCACTGAAACATGCATTGAGGGGATGTTCGTGAGGTCTGTTGTTCTCAGGGACCCTGCCTACCCACTGAAGCCCTGGCTCATGAAAGTATACAGTGTTGCCTGCACCCCAGATCAAAGGTACTCCAACTCGCAGCTCAGTGCCACCCACTCTCTTTTGGAGAGACCTTTCAGTCTATTAAAGCAGTGCTGGAGATCAATTGTGG
The DNA here is from genome assembly GCA_003113815.1 of Sphenodon punctatus. Taxonomy (NCBI): domain Eukaryota; kingdom Metazoa; phylum Chordata; class Lepidosauria; order Sphenodontia; family Sphenodontidae; genus Sphenodon; species Sphenodon punctatus. The sequence goes on along the minus strand of QEPC01012948.1, from coordinate 2,499,370 downwards.
CCAGAATTGAATTTCAGCTTGAGATTGCTCCACTTTATATATTTTTTATCTTTTTATTTAAGACATTTTTATCCCGCCCCTCCTGCCTCTGGCAGCTTGGTATGGCTCACATCCACACAACATCATACAATAAATACAAAACATTTAAAACCAATTAAAACGATCAAATTTCAGCAGTAACAGTGTGGAAAAACCAAGAAAATAACCCCCATGCCAAGAACCTCCCCTTACTCATCCCCCTCACCAAAAGCCCGGTGGAAGAGCCATGTCTTAACCTGATGCCAGAAGGCGACGAGATCTGAGCTGAGATGGATACCCACCGGGAGCGAGTTCCACAGTACTAGAGCAGCCACCAATTGTACCCGCCTGTTGGTCGGCACATGTGTATAGCGTGGAACCTCCGGGATAGTGCCCCCTGAAAACTGCGGGAGCCACTCAGGAGCCCAGGAAGTGAGGTGGTCCTTCAGATAGCTAGGGTCCAGGCCGTTTAACCCAGCACCATGAATCGAGCCTGGAAGACTATAGGCTACTTTTAGACGATCACGCTGTGCGCTTGCGCGGGGTTTCAAAACCCCCGCGAGGAGAGATTACACGTGACGCCGCCAGCAGTCGCACGTCTGATATGGCGCAGCGCATTCTTTTCAAGCCGCAAAGTGACCGGGAGCCTGATCGAGGTAGGTCATTTGTGGCTTGAAAAGAATGTGCGGCGCCATATCAGGCACGCGATTGCCGGCGGCGTCACGTGTTGTAATCTCTCCTCGTGGGGTTTTGAAACCCCGTGCGAGCACACAGCGCGATCATCTAAAAGCGGTATAGGCAGCCAGTGTAGCGCTCGGACCACTGGTGTTAATGTGCTCCCAGCAACCCATCCCAGTTAGCCGACAGGCTGTCGCATTCTGCACTAGCTGCAGTCTCCAGACTGTCACTATGAGCAGCCCCACGTAGAGCGCTGTACAGTAGTCCAGCCTCGAGGTAACAAATGCATGAATGACAGTGGCGAGATCAGAGTCTGAGACATACGGACAAAACTGTTGCACCAGATGTAACTCGCAAAGACACTCCTGGCCACAGCTGACACCTGAAAATCCAAGCGCAACTGTGAATCCAGGAGCACTGTAAGGCTTTGTACCTGAGATGCTAACACCGGGAGGACCCCACCAATGACAGGAAGCCCACCCTCACCCAGATCCCCACCCCCACACACACACGAGCATCATCTCTGTCTTATCAGGATTCAGTTTCAATCAGCTAGACCCCATCCAGTTCCCTACCATAGTCAGACACCAGGAAAGCATTGAGACTGCAGGGCCTGGCTCCAAAGAAAAGGAAAGGTACAACTGAGTATCGTCAGCATATTGATGACAACGTACCTCCCATCTACGCACCACCTCCCCCAGCAGCTGCTTATACACATTAAACATATACACATTGGGGGGCAGAATGGAACCCTGGAGGACTCCATACGGGAGACCCCTAGGGGAAGATGAACCAATCCCCTAGGATTACCCGCTGAGATCTATCCGCTAGGAAGGAACGGAACTACTGCAACACCATCCTGGCCACCCCAGCAAGGTCCCTCAGGGGAGTCACCAATACCTCATGATTCACTGTGTCAGAAGCCGCTGACATGTCAAGTAGAACCAGCAGGGTTGAACATCCTTCATCCAGCGCCACCTGTACATCATGAACCAAGGCCACAAGTGCAGTCTCAGTGCCATAACCCAGATGAAAGCCAGACTGGCAGGGATCCAGAAAACTGATGCGGTCTAGATGCGCCTGAAACTGACGGGCCACCACCCATTCAGTAACCTTCCCTTAAAAGGGAAGATTAGAGACCGGCCGATAGCTCGCCAGGGAATCAACATCAAAAGATAGTATCTTGAGGAGAGGTCGAACCACCATCTCCTTAAGTGAGTCCAGCAGCCTACCCAAAGAGAAGCGTTGATTACCTCTGCCAGCAATGGCCCCACCATCTCCCTGCTGGCCTTCACCAGCCGGGATGGACATGGATCTAGTTTACACGATGTGCCCCTAACAGATCACAGCACATCCCCCACATCAGCAGGCGTCACTACTTGAAATTGATCCCATAAACGCTGATCAGACAGGGAATTTCTAACCTCAGGCTCGACCACTGTCTCCAAAAAGACAGAGTTGAAGTCATATTCAATACGTGTTATTTTGTCTGCAAAGAATGCCATAAACATGTCACAACGGGCCCTGCAAGACTCCAGATCCAGGTGGAGACAGGCTGGACTGACTAATCCCCTGACCACCCAGAAAAGCTCTGTCAGACATGATTGCGCAGATGCTATGAGAGCAGCAAAGAAACCCTCCTTTGCTGCCCACACAGCCACAGCATAGCTCTTCAAAAACAGTCTCTGCCACAATCACATCGTCTTCAGTGCGAGTGTGGCGCCACTGTCACTCTAACCGCCTTCCTTTGTGCTTCATCCACCGCAGGGCATCCATAAACCACGGAGAACTTCTGTGCCGAAGCACCGCCACCTGATCAACAGCCCCAGCCAACCAGTCATTCTAGAAGGCCACAAGGGCATTAGTGGAGCAGTCACCGAGGTCTGTGAGCAATTCCCCCACAGAGGGTTCCATCAGTCTCAGAGGATGGACCATCCTAACTGGTCTTTCACACCTTCGGTCAGGTAGGCACGCCAGGACGAGAGCCTGCAGTAGGTAATAGTCCGGCCATGACAAACGAGAATTAATAACACCCCCAATCATCGCACTTCCTGCCTCAAGATGAGTGCAAACAAGTCCAGAGTATGCCCCCCTCATGAGTCAGGCCATTTACCCCCTGGGACAGGCTCATGGTTGCCATGGTGGCCATGAACTCCCACTTTGCACCATGCAACCTGGCGTCTGCATGGATGTTGAAGTCTCCCAAGCTTTAGAGACTGCAAGATCAACCCCGTGACCAGGGCAGCTAGAGCACTCAGGGAGGCTGCCGGGCAGTGGGGTGCACAGTACACCAGTGGAATCCCCAATCTGTTCTATGCCAAATCAACCACAAGATGGAGGGCCTCTATCCTGGGCTCAGTCTGCACTGAAAACATCCAAACAGGCAAATTCTCCACAAAAACAATGACTGCCACCCCACCCCTCCAGCCTGGGCTGATACTGAACAGAGTACCCAGCTGGAACAAGATCAGCCAAAACACCCCGACACATCATCCAGCCAGATCTCTGTGATGCAAACAAGGTCAGCAGCACCATCCAGGATCAGATAACAGTTGATTTACTGGCTACCGACCTTGCATTCAACAGCATCAAGGAGAGGCCAGAGGCCCCAGAGACCTTGGCCTCCCAACTATCCAAGCCAGGGGAAGCCAAGAGAGGGACCGGCACCAAACACCTGCCCCTCAACTCTCGATAACAGTACCTCCCCGTAGGACCATATTTCCCACGCCCCAGGATGACCCCTATCACTGGGCTCCCCCACCTGGCAAGCTCCCCAAAGCCCAGCCCCGCCCCTTCAGCGGCTCCTCTGCCAGAGTGGTGGAGAGGGATATCCTCCCCCCACTTTCTCCCTACCCCCTCACAGGGGCGCTCCTCCCGTCCCCCATCCCACACCCCTCTCCCCCCATCAAAAGAGGATCCCCATCCTTACCCTCACCCCCCTCACTAGAGGGTAAAACCCACCCCAGCCCCTGAGGCCATGCTCACCGTTCTCACCGGTGGGCATGATCTCAGCCCAGCCACCACTCTCCAAAATTAACCACCCCTAATAAAATACTATTCCCTTCCCTCCGCTACCCCAACTCCCTCCTAATATCACCCACCCTACCAAGCACACAACAGATCAGACCCACCTAGCTACCAAACCAACACCCTCTCATCCTGGCCACCCAGTTCCTGCCTAAGGGCCGTGGCCCTTTGGGTGCGGTCCTTTGGTGTGCGGCCTGTGGCGTGCACCTGCAGCGCTGCCGGGCAGCACACCACTTTTGTTATCCTCCCTGGGCTGGACCGGAAAGATAGGGAGGGAGTACCTGCCCCTGCCCCCTCTCCCTCTACAACAGAAGGGGTGTAGGTGGAGCATTTCTGGGGACCCAGGATTATCCTTCATCTGCTCCTGGACTATCTCCACAGCCCTCAGGGCCAAATGTCACTCTCTTCAGGGTGAGGGAGATAGGGGCAAGCCCTCAAGGCTCCCAGCCCCTCCAGAGCAGATCAGTGCAGCCTGTGTTCTCCATAACATCTGTGAGAGCAGCAGGGCTGCATTGGAGCACCACCCGCCAGTTAGCTCTGGTGAGCCAGTGCCCCTGTTCTGGGACCAGCGGAACCAGGTGGATCAGCACATAGCTGGAAAAATCCAGGACACTTTGTGCCAGCACATCAACCGTAATGCTAGGCTCCACATCCACCATCCATGATACTTTTAATGAGTATCAGTGAACTGTTTTAAAAGATCTTTTTGTGATATCAATAAAGCCTTTCCTGTGTATCACTGTTTTCCTCTGGCCCATCCGTCTTCCCCCACACAGAGCGGAATACTTTCCCTCCTTGCTGATGGTCCAGGTGGGCCTCGGCAACAAAGACCTTTCATTCTGCAGCATTCTGCCGCACCAGCTCCCTATGTTCTCTGGCCATGTTAATGGTATCACGAATCTCATCCTCCCACCATGTGATCTCTCCAAGCAACTACCTTGCCAAATCCTCCCCATGCCACCACCTACAGACCCACAGGTCCTAGTTCTGCTGGACACTTTTGGCTGAAGGTTCCATCCACCGGTGTAAAGGAAACCCATTGGTTCAGACTGGCCTCCACCTTCCCCCCCCCCCATGCCCGTTGCACTGGCAGATCTGTAGCAAGGTAACAGCCATTAGTTCAGACCACCCTACCCACTTTCCCACCCTAATGTTTCAGGCCCCACCCACCCAATTTTCAGCCCTCTGCCTGCCTGAAGGGAAGTGGGAATGAGTACCTGACCTATGCAGCTGCTAGGTGAATCCCAGTGCCACACAATTCTCCTCTCGCAATCACTATAGAGGAGTGAAGAACATACAGAAATCAATCACCACCATTTGCAATATCCCCTATGCAGCCACTGTTTTGGCTTCCACCCGACTGCCATTTTGGCTACCACCCTCACACCAGCCTGCTGTCACACCATGGTGCCTTATCCCCCACCTCCCATGTGCCTGCCATTGTGCCTTCCTGCCCACTACTACGCATACTGTTCTCATCCTGTGGAGCCATTTTCTGGTGATTTTTCAGCTGCTCCTCCACATTCTCCTGGCCAACAGGCAACAAAGTTAAACCATAAAGAACATAATCAGGGAGTCACGTGGGCATGCTGAGGCAGCAGGTCATGTTTGGCTGAGCTCCCAGCGGGCCTAATGCAACAGCGCACCTGAAACAGCTTAAACTCTCCCCAAAAAAGCTGCAGAACCCCGGCGTAACTTACAAGGCATGTGCGCCGAAAAAAAAAGGGAAAAAAATTTAAATTTGGAGCGACCCAGCACTCCACGCCGTAGTGCGAGAAGAGGAGAAGCGGGGGAGCCTAAAATGGCAGGCACAACAGAAAAGGACCTGCAGGAAGACACAGAGGCCCAAACGCAAGTATTGGACTTGTTAAAATCCATAAAGAAAGATCTGGCAATTAACAAAATCGGAATTAGCAAAACAAATGATATGCTAGAAGATCTAAAGGGTCAGGTGGAGGGAATGAGCAAAAGGATGGACTTAATAGAGCAAAGAATAAGTGACCAAGAAGATTGGGGGAATAATGTTGAACAAAAAGTGACAGGGGCAGAGGTGGCAATGCAGGATTTAAAGAATAAAGTAGAAGACCTGGAAAACAGGTCTAGAAGAAACAACCTGCGCATAATGGGGGTCCCAGAGGGAAAAGAAAAAAATGGAATGACAGAGCTTCTGCATGAGCTTTTAAAGAACATATTCCCAGGGAGCCCCATGTTACATTCAGTGGAAATTGAAAGGGCCCATCGCTCACTTAGGCCAAAGCCAAAAGATCAGCTCCCCCCAAGAGCAATAATTGCCAAATTACTGAGATATTCAGACAAAGAGAACATCTTAAGGGAGGCGAGGAAAGTCAAAGAACTAATATTTGAAGGGGCAAAAATCTCCATCTACCCTGACCTGGCAATGGAAACAGTTCAGAGGAGAAAGGCCTGGAGGAGCCAGATTGAATCCTTAGGCAAGGCAGGCATCAAGGCCCAGATATACTACCCAGCAAAGCTGACATTCACTTATGAGGGCAAGAGACTATTCTTTATGAAGGAAGAGGAGCTGGAGAAATTTAAAAACAAAAACTTGAGAGACAAGTCTGCAAACTGAACAGAGGCAAAGAAAAGGACAGTCAGGGGTGGAGAGAAAACAGAAGAAAACCGGAACACAAGTTTGGGAGAGGAACAGAACAAAATATAAAGAACTATATGCCATAAAGCAGGTTTAATGATGGTTGTTAAAGTATACGATAATATGCATATATGTAAAATGTTGGTGAGGTGTTGCAAAGGGCAAGTGGGGGGTACAGAGCCACTAGACATGATGCTCCACAAGGGAGTCCCCAAGAGGACAGGAGCTAGGGGAGGGGGGGGAGGGAGGAAGGGAAAGGGAGGGGAAAAAAGGAGGGAAAGAGAAGAGATTAGGAAAAAAGGACAGAAAAGGCAAAATAGGTTGGTAACTAAACAAACACAGGAAAAAGAGGCATACAATAGCAAACAGGGCAGGCAGAACCGGAGTGAGAGACAAGGAAAAAATAGAAATATGAGAGGTACAGAAATAAGAGGGAAAGATAATAAATGGCTCAGCTAAAAATAATCACAGTCAATGCATGTGGGCTTAATAACCCACAAAAAAGAAGGAGGGTATGGCAGTTTTTGAATAAGCAGCATCCAGACATATTTGCTATCCAAGAAACCCACCTAATAAGGAAAGACAATGTCAGATTCACAAATAAAGAATACAGAATATACAGTGCAAATGGAGAAAAAAAGAGAGCGGGGGTCCTGATAGGAATAAAAAAATCTATAAAAATGCAAGTTACAGAAACAGACAAAGATAAACAAGGAAGAATGCTATTTATAAAGGGCAAAATAGGGCAGGACATATACTCGATAGGGACCATTTATGCCCCCAATGTTAACACTGCAGCATTTTTTGCAGAAATCATCCCGAGAATAGATGAAAAAATTGAGGGAAGGGCAATACTGATGGGAGACTTTAATACTCCCCTATCGGAACTAGATCTATTCACAAAAAATAAATTATCAAAACAACAAAACAGAATAGTCCAAGTGATTAAAAAATACCACTGGATAGATATTTGGAGGGTGCAGCACCCTACCACGCAGGAATTTACCTACTATTCGAATCCACACAAGACATCAACCAAAATTGATCATATTCTAGTGAATCAGGACATGTTGCCGCAATGTGAGGAAGTGTATATAGTAATTACCCCCTTCTCAGATCATAACGCAGTGGGGCTGGAAACTGGAAAACAACACAAAAACAACAAAGGGGAACAACAAAGCTGGCGGTTAAAGCAATTTTATTTGCAAAATAAATGGGTTACAGAACAGATTGAGGAAAGAATGGAGGAGTATATACAAATAAATGAGCAGCCAGACACCCCTGCAGCCACAGTGTGGGAGGCGGCAAAGGCAGTAATGAGAGGCCACTTTATATCGCTGGGAGCACACCTAAAAAAAGAAAAAAAAGCGCAAATTAGTGAGAAATATTTACTAATTAAACAGCTATCCAAAAATCCAGTGGTCAATGCAACTAAAATAGCCACGATTAAAAGCCAAATTAATTTATTAGAAAGCGAAATTGTGATCAGAAAAATACGATACACAAAAGCTTTCTATTTTGAAAAGGTGAACAAGGCAGACAAGGCGCTGGTGTGGATGACAAAAAAAAGGAGACAAAAAGGGACTATACCCTATATCAGAAACAAGCCAGACGCACCCATGCTAAAAGAAAAAGAATTGGAGGACTGCTTTGTTCAATTTTATCAAAAAATATACGAAACAGGTAAACCAGCGCAGGACAACATTACTAATTTCCTGAATGAAGTAAAATTTAAAAAAATAACAAAAGAAGAAACCCAATTCCTGAATAATGAAATTAGTCTTGAGGAAGTACAAAAAACAATAAAAGAATTACCAAATAACAAGGCGGCAGGCCCTGATGGCTATCCTGCAGAATTTTATAAAACGTTTAACAAGCAAATAGCCCCACTCCTAGTAAAAGTATATAACTCCATATTAAAACAAGGGAGAATGCCAGACACATTCTACGATGCAACAATTACGCTATGTCCAAAACCAGGTAAAGATTTAGAACTGTGCAGCGGCTACCGGCCCATATCACTAATAAACACGGACGCAAAACTGTTTACTAAAATACTAGCCAACAGATTAATGATGATTATTCCAAATATAATTAACGCAGACCAAACAGGATTCATTCCAGGAAGATTAGGAATAGACAATATAAGAAAAATCGTGAATATTATAAACCATGTAAAGACCAAGCAGATTCCAGCCGCTATAGTGGCGCTAGACGCGGAGAAAGCCTTTGACATGGTGGAATATAATTACTTATTCGAGACCATGAAACGAATGGGAATCACGGGCACTTTTCTACAGTGGGTAAAAACAATATATAAAGCCCCGAGAGCTAAAATAATGATAGGGGGTAAGCACACAGCAAACATAAACATAACTAGGGGAACAAGACAGGGTTGCCCATTATCCCCTTTACTATTCAATATAGCTATTGAGCCCCTAGCAATGGCAATAAGGGATGATCAGAAAATCAAAGGGATCAAAGTCGCAGATAAAGAATTTAAACTCTCCCTCTATGCAGACGACATGATGGTGAGCCTCTCGGACCTGCCCCGGTCAGTACCAAGACTGATGGAAGTAATAGATAGATTTGGTAAAATCTCAGGATATAAAGTGAACGCAGGCAAGTCTGAGATGCTGTTGTTCAACGAAGAAAAACTTACTAGCAGGGAAAGAGTGGAGTCAACCCCGTTCGCAGTCCAAACGGACAGTATAAAATATTTAGGGGTACAAATTACCAAAAAATGGAGGGACTTATACAAAAAAAAATTTCTCCCCTTGTTAGAAAATATAAAGAGAAAAGAGGAGGATTGGAAAAAATTGCAGGTATCTTGGCTAGGTAGAACAAATCTAATAAAAATGCTGATACTTCCCAGGCTGCTATACACCTCCTTTGCCTTGCCGATCCAACTGCCTAACGATTACTTTATGGCAATTAATAGAACCATATCAAGGATCCTCTGGCAAAGAAAAAAACCCAGAGTAAGGAAAACGATTCTGTACACGAGTAAAGATAATGGAGGCCAGCACTTACCTGACATGAAGTTATACCATTGGGCAGCTGCCCTCAGAGGGGTAAAGATATGGTTCCAGGGAAAGTCAATTCCGGACTGGCTGACACTAGAAAAAGAAGCATGCCAAGTAGATAAATTTGTTAATATACTTACCGATGGACAAAAAGTAAATAAAAAAATTGTTATGATACACCCCTTTGCAGGTATGGCCTTACAAGTCTGGGAGTCAATATGTAATAAGATAGAAATAAACAGAGAAAACTCCCCTTACACCCCGATTTTTGGAGAATGGAGCAAGAGGGCGGGAATAAATCGAAAAGAGGCGGAGAAGTGGGAAAAGAAAGGGCTAAAATGGGCTGCCCAGCTCTTTGTGGGGGAAGCTATAATGAATATAGAAACAATTAAAGAAAAATTAGAAGGGCCCCCCGACTTTTGGGCATATGCCAAAATTGTGAGTAGATTCGGCCACAAAACGACAAAAGCACAAGTGAATAGAAAGGTAACAGACTTTGAGATGGTGATGTACGGGGACCAGGGGCGAAAACATGAAATATCAAAAATATATAGAGTGTTGCAAGTAATCATGCACTTACCAGATGCAGGATATTTCGAGGCGTGGGAAAAGGACCTCCACAAACAAGTAGAAAAAAAAGAAAGGCATGAGGTATGGCACAACATGAGAAAACTATCAAACTCGTTGTCAGTACTGGAACCACAGGTAAAAGTAATCTACAGAATGTACCTCACCCCATACAAATTGAATAAAATGAACAAAGATTACCCTAAAGAGTGCTGGCAGGGGTGCGGAGAGGAAGGGAAATGGCTCCATTGTTGGTGGGAATGCTCATATGTGAAGGAATTCTGGGATAAAGTGTGGTCCCAAATGAACAAAGTGGCGAACTGTGAAATACCAAAGACACCGGACACCGCACTGTTGGGCATCTTTCCCGACTTGCAAATAATTCAGGAAAGGACACAAGCCTGCCAACAGCTTCGATTGGCAGCCATACACACAATAGTGTGCAATTGGAAAGCAAGAAAAAAGCCGTCCTACAAAAAATGGATCCACAGAGTTTGGCATACCATCACCATGGAGCGGGTGCAGGCAGAACTTCGTCAAAACCTCGACAGTTTTTACTCCGTCTGGAATAACATATGGAGCCTCTTGGAACAAGAAATTAACATGAACCAACCTAAAATGTCAATTTGTATAACAAAGATATAGGGAATGTTAATTGTTTAATGATATATGAATATGGAATGTGACAAGATGCACTAAAACAATACTAGGCTGGGACCGATTCTGTAACCAAGGTCCTCAACCAAAAGGAGATGAAAGTGTGTAAATTGTTAATAATTGTTACTCGAAAAACAGAATAAAAATATTATACAAAAAAAAAAAAAAGAACATAATCAGATAACAATAAACAGAAGCCTTTATCATGCAACTGGGTTCACTTTGTATCTACATCTCAAGTCCTTGGCCCCCTGCCAGCACTGGTTCATATCCCTAGTGTAGCCCTGCTGTGCCATTTGAACCGAGATCTCTTGTAACACCGCGTTGTTTCTGTAGCACTTCTACAGGGAATGTTGGAACTTTTACTCCTCTCATAGAGCGATGAAGACCTTGCTCTTTCCTTTGGTCTATGGGCAGGCAGATCTGTAGGCAGAGAGTGACTGAGACTGGGCAGCGGTGGTAGCAGTGCTAGTTGTTGTCTGGTTATCGGTTTGAGTCATGGCCTCAGCAATGATAATCCTTCACAAGTCGTACTGCCAACCAGGAAGAACTGGGAGAATGCATGTTTGGAAATGGTGTGGTGGGCTTTTAAGGCAGACATTATGTGGGTACTAGTGAGAGTAGAGAAAGGGGCCAGAAGTGGTTGCTCCTTGGAATGTTCTAGGCTTTTCACCGTGACTATGGCACTGGCGAACCTGTTCGCGTGGAGGCTGCACGCAGCCTAATTGACAGGACTCAGACACAGAGGTGCACATTAGCCTACATTTGCCCAGACAGCAGACCCCACATGCATTGGGACTCCTCTATGAGTGAGGCTGCATGTCTAGTGGTTTGTAGCCAGTGGGTATGAACACCTAATAAACAGGCAGGTGGACGCCCCCCTGGTGTGGGCTACCATCTTGTTTGTTAACACCCTATGATTGCATACCCGCCAACATTTGATGAAGAGAAACCGTTACACTTCATGTCATCCCTAATTTGCATGTGTTTATGAACGTTTGTAACAGCCCACTGACTAACTTTGGGGATGAGCTGGGAAAAAAGGATGTCTGTGTGAGAGGCTCTGTATATACATAAGTTTGTATGTGCCGGACTGATGGTTCACGTTACAATTCATCCTGTTTAAAAGTTAAAATTCTCAAATGTGTGCAGTGAATTTGACTCTAAAGTTTTAGTTTTAAACACACTCAGAGGATCACAGGTGGAAGCAGTGACAGTCCCTTTCAGAATGCTAAAGAATCATCTTTCTTGAACACACACACCCCTCCTACCTTTTGTTAGTTTTCATCTTGAACCCAGGCACACAGCTTCCTCCTGCCTGGGTGTTATCTTTCTTTGTTCTTTGATAGCAGTCATTATCCCAAGCTTGTTAAAATGAGAAAATGTACCTTACTTCCTCCCCCCAGCAATGAATAAACAATAACAGCAGCCAGAGCAGGGAGTCAGCCAGCTCTTTCTCCAGCTGGATTAATGAGTTGCTAATGGGTCTCTTTGTCCGCTGAACTCAGTACAAAGCTTATACTGCTGGAAGGCAGTACAAGGTAACATAACCCGTTATTGTACTGGCTGGTCAAAAAGGTACTGTTGGAGGGTGTGTGATTGACCAAATGACCACAGTGTTAATGAACTCTGGTGCAAAAGGTTTTGTTTATAATGTCCTACTTCTGTCCATAAAACGTTTGAACATTCTGGAAACTCGCCTCATTGCTGACACATCCGCAGTTTTCAAAGACCTTCCTTTTATTTTGGTTTTGACCTTGGTTAAGTAAAGTAAGTAAAAGCCAGAGGGTGTTGGCTGACTAATAAGACTTTATTTAGTTAGTTATTTGTTTGTGTATATCACAATATTTACCCTGCCCAATAGCAGCTCAGAGCGACTAACAGCAAACAATAAAAACAGAATACAAAATTATAAAATACAATTTAAAATAAAATAAAATATCAAAACAGATGAGGGTAATAAATTACCCCCTAAGCCCCACACCCACTACCCGTCCCCCCTCACCAAACGCCTGGCAAAACAGCCAGGTTTCGCACTGTCTGTGGAAGGAGGGGAGATCTGGGGAGAGGTGAACCTCTGATGGGAGAGAGTTTTGACCTTGGTGTGGCCACCAAGAATGCCCTCTTCAATGTTGCTACCTGGGGCATCCAGGAGATCTCTTAAGAGGGCGCTCCTGGCTGACTGCAGCGGCCGATCGAGGACATTGCAGAGTGATGCAGTCACGCAAGTAGGCAGGGCCCAGGCCATATAGGACTTTAAAGGTAATAACCAGCGCCTTGAATCGAGCCCGGAAGACTATAGGCAGTCAGAGAACAGAGCACTGGTGTTATGTGTTCCCGGCGTCCCGTCCTCACAAGGAGACAGGCCGCCACATTCTGCACCAGCTGCAGTCTCCCAAGTCGTCACCAACACATAGAGCATCTTGCAGTAATCCAGTCTTGAGGTGATGAATGCATGGATGATGGTGGCAAGATTGGAGCTGGAAATATAAGGCCGAAGACGGCAAACTAGATGTAACTTACAAAACCCGCTCCTCGCCACAGCCGCCACCTGAGCATCCAGGCAGAGACGTGAGTCGAGGAGTACACCCAGACTCAGAACCTATGGGACCAAGAAGGGACGCACCCCATCAATGATGGAGGCTTCCACCCCCTCGCCCCTTCCCACCAACATCACCTCCATCTTATCAGGATTCAGCTGCAGTTGGATCGCCCTCATCCGGTCCCCCACCACAGCCAGACACAGTAGAAACCAAGACTGCGGAGCCTGGTTCAGATGAAAACGAGTGGTAAAGCTGGGTGTCATCAGCATGCTGATGACACTGAACTCCAAACCCTCTCACGATCTCATATTGAATAGAGACTGTGTGGAGAGCCAGAGGGTGGATGCCTGGCCAAAAACTGTTTTCGAATTAGAATAAAGAGACTATTGAACTGTTCCCCAATAGTGAGTGACTGCATAGGGCCCTAATCCTGGCAAGGCTCACACCTGGCAAGTCTGTTTCTGCCACAGGGAGATTAGAGCTTTCTTTGCTGCTAGCGTCCGTGGCTTCCATCAGGGCAGACCGACTGGCAGCCCGTGAGCTGAAGATAAACCTCAGGGGGTCCACCTGGCCCTTTTCCTTAAAATCTGATTTCATTAAATATCAGTATGTGTTTTTCAAAATACAGTATTTAAGGTATTTTCCTGGAATTATATTGATTTTAAAATGTTTTGCAACAGTGCAGCTTTGTGACAGAGACAAACTGACTGAAAATTGATTATGAAATAATTCAGACCAAGTTGATTTTTTTATCCAAATTGAATTAATAGTAAAAATGAGTAAGCTACATAAATAGCTAACTATAATTAGTAATAATTTAGTGCATAGGAGCCTCAGCCATGAACCATAATACATTATGCTAGGCAAGCACTTTGCAGGCAGACTTCCTTTCCCCAAAAAACATAGGGTGAAAACAGTTGTGACGCAAACTCTACTGTAACACCGCTTTAACATTTCTTATGCATGTTTCAGGGCTGTGTTGGTGCACTATGCAGCCCTGCAACATGCATAAGAAGTGTTAAAGTGGAGTTAGCATTATGTCTGTTTTCATCCACAATGTGAGATAAAAGGCAATAGGTAGATACAACAGCAAGAGGAGCATAAGAGAACTAGGCACCATATAGGTCAGCCTCGTAAAGTGGACCTGTTCCACCAGCTATCTGTGTGATTTTTCATTTATTTATACAAGACCGATTTAGTAAACTCCCTTATGGGAGCCATCTCTGCCCTTTCGACCAGATAGGTGCAGAGACAACGCAGCATTTTATGCTGCATTGCCATCTATGTGACCTACCAAGACAGAGGTTCTTAGTTAAATACTTTCAGAGATTCCCTGGTAGGACTGCCCATTGGATTATCCAGTTTCTCCTTGCAGACATATTTCCTGAAGTTACAACTAATGTTGCCCAATTTTTGATAGCTGCATTTGGTTTAAGGCAGTCTTCTTTGGATTTTAAACTGCTGCCGAGGGAACAACTACCTCAACAAGATTCACAAGTAGCTTGAACAGTCTCTAGGTTAGGCTCCTAGCACGTATATTTATTCTTGGTTTCAATTACGCTGATAGAGTACTAGTAACAAATGATTGGCTGATGTACTTTATAGGTCTTGATTTAAACGGAAAGATTATGTATTCTCTAACTTGTTTATTCGTTGTATGTTGTATTATATGTATGTATGTCTTTTTGATTTCTCTCTTGCAAGTCATGCAGCTAAATAAATTTGATTTGATTTATTTACAGTGTTAGCTATTGTGTTAGTAATCACAAGTAAGGAAATCTGAGTATTTTAAAGGTGATTTTTAACTTAAAAGCATCCTTTTACATTGCAACCATATCTGTGGCTGCTGACATTCTGGTAATTCCACTTGCAAAATTTTAAACCAAGACACACATGAAGCCAGTTTTTTACTAACTGGAATAAACCAGACATTTTTGGAGCGGACATAAATAAATGTTCTGTCGTCTGAATACAAAGAAGAGATCCAGTGGTCCATTAAGCCAACTACTCGGCTTGTCAGCCACACTGGGTTACACTGGAATTAATACTGCAGAGTTTAACAGCCAAGAAATTGCATCAAAATGCTTTGTCTTGAAATCAAAACTGACCTTTACCCAACAGTTCTTGTAGAGCATACAAAAGAAGAAAATGATGCCAAATCTACCCTTCCACCCTCCACCCAAAAGGAACATTCTTCTGACTTGCCATAGGACAGAAGAGCTCCAGCTTGTTACGTAGCTAAAATGATACCCAAATCACTCATTGGCAGATTGAATATAACAAAAATAATTTAAAAGAAAACCCATCCAAAGCTGCCTCAGGAAACTGATGGAGTCTGGCTGGAAGACTAGAGAGGCGTTTTTGTTTTGCAGCTCAAGTCTTGGCAGCTCAGCTGTGATGGCCTTACTACACTCGGTTCAGTGTGAAAAGTCAGTTTTGTTTTCTCACCCGGTGTACTTTGGAATGGTTTCTTTGCTACTCTAAAAGGAAGGATTCATATTGCTTGCCAGTTGGAATCTTTGTCCTTGCACCATCAGTGAGAAATATTGAGTTGTGTAGGTGGTATGAATATGCATTGAGCTGCGTATCAGGTAAGGGTCAGGACAAGAGAAAATGGTGATTCATTTAAGTGGCTTGATCCCTTTTTCTGATGCATATTAGACTTTCCCTCGTTCCAGTTATTCTGAATCTTTCACAGATTCAACAGGTCAACGAGACACATGCCTTTACTTACCGTCTTTCATTTGGGCCCATTTTTAGTTTGGTTCCTACTCCTTTCTCCTATTTTGCCATCCAGCAGTTTACACTGCAGTAGCATGGTTTCTAATATATATGTTTTACATAATCTCTTTTACAGAAGGAGAAAATGATCAGAGAACCCATCACACTAATACATGGCAGACGTACAGTGATAATTCAGGAGGTTAAAGAATCTCTTGGAATCCACATTATGAAAAGATAAAATATCTCTTGGATTCACTAGACAGCTACAAACCGCAAATCTAGCATTTTTTTGGTAATGTGATTACTTAATCCACACAACTCAACAAAGAAACAGATGTTTTTTCTGATTCCTTATCTGCAGTTTAGTAAACTTAAGTAGCTTAAACAAATGAATATGATGCCGTTTTTAGACGAGGCGCTGAAAAAGCGCTTCCTGAGCCACGTGTTAAGAGAGAAGCCACATTGCCCGAAGTGACATTCTCCCCGTTGCCGGCAAAGGTGGCAGCTGGAGACACGGCGCTGTGCAGTGGAGCGTTCTAGAGACCTCAATTTTCAGGTCTCTAGAACGCACCTCTTCAAAGCGCCACATCTCCAGCCACCGTTGCTGGCAACGGGGAGCACGTCACTTCCAGCAGCGCAGCTTGGCTTCTCTCTTAACGCGTGGCTCAGGAGGTGCTTTTCAGCGCCTCGTCTAAAAGCAGTGTAAAACTTGGGGTGGGTGGGGAGAATTCCCTGTGCAGCTTGAAAATGATAGCTGCTTAGGTGGAAGTGTTTCATTAAAATTGTGAAGTACCATCTTAGACTCTTGCCTGTGCGCACCACCGTCCATTGTTTTCTCTAGCAAGGTGGTGTCAGACATGTTCTGTATTTTTGAAGGCATTCCAGACATCACAGCTACACATGCGTTTAGAACACAAAACTGAGCCAACACAGTACTAAATATTTTTAATACCCTAGCACTCCACTGATAATAGTGTTCCCCAGGCTTCCAGCTACATTGAATTCCATTGCATTTATCCTTTTTGGGTGCGTGTGTGCTGGGTGTTAACAGATGTGACGGTGGCCCACCATGACCTGGGACCCACCATCACGTGTATTCACGTGCCTCCAGATATAGACCCGCTTCTTTCCGGGGCGGGTAGGCAGTTGGCCCAAGATGTGCCCTGGGCTCGATCCCAAGTACCCATTCTGGGCCAAGGGCCACCCACACAAGTTAACATGGGCCAGCTCATTTGTTTGGCCCCACTGTAGAACAGGGGCCATCGTGGCTGGGGGTGGGGCGCGGCCAGCTGATTGCATGTTGGTTGTGCTCTTCTGGGCATGGAGGCGGTGGGACGGGTCTCCATCCACAAGCACCTTTGTTCGGTGCCTCTCCCCGACCCAGGAAGGGGTGATCACTGTTTCACAGGCCCGGGCAGTGAGAGAGTGTGTGTGTGTGCGCGCGCGCTCATATGAGATTAGCATATCCTCTATTGAGACAGAAATGTACCAGGTGAAAGTATTCAGTGGTGTGTGTAAATATTTTGTTCTAATTTGTGATTGAAGAACTCGTGCATGCAAAACTTCACACTAGGTGACGGAGATTGTTACACCCACGTTCTTCTAGAATGGAAGTAAAGAGGAGTACATTTTGCAGATTTTATTTAACCTGGCTACATTTTGATTGTGTCTTACAGCTCCATTTAGCAGCCCTGGCATCACTGAAGGGAGACATAGTGGAGCTTAATAAGCGTCTGCAGCAAACAGAACGGGAGCGGGACCTGCTGGAAAAGAAATTGGCAAAGGCACAGGTGAGTGATGTGTCAGGATAGCTGAATGGATCTTTCCTGTTGATATTTTTCCAAACAGACATGAGAGAGAGAGAGAGGTTAAAGGCAGCATACACCATCACATCTGTTAGTTAAATCATGTTCTAAGAGGTGTTTTTGGCCACTAGTTTGACTGTGGTTTTTGTTTTGTGATAGTACAGCTTTGAGAGAAGTTCAGGAAATAATTAACTTATTTAGTTAACTGATGTCAGTTTCAACAACCAGCTGTACAAGGAAACATCTTAAAATGCATCACGATATATGAATTTCTGGGCACTTTCAAACATGGCATTATAAACAGGGCAAGTCATATGAGTCTGGACTCTGCTGGACTCTAATATGGGCACTGCTGGCTCAGCTGCACATGCAGAATTAGAGCTAGCTGCATTTCATGCTAAATTCTATTGGATTTGTGATTACACATGCATGTTATCACAGCAGTTCTCATAGCTGGAGGTGCACACATTCATTTATTATTATTATTATTATTATTATTATTATTATAAACATTTATATAGCGCCAGTCGTGTGGCCTGGTGCTGTACAGAACCTGTCTCTTATACACATCTAGATGTGTATAAGAGACAAGTGAGAGAGACGGGAGAAGACAAACAAACAAACAAATTTCTTCATGTGTGTTGCTTCTACTTGTGCGTCCCCTTCTAAGCAAGCAGCTGATGCTGTGGAAAGGGATGAGGGTTAGGATGGAATCTGTAGTAGAGAGACTGGACCTGTACAGTCCAGTATATCAATTTTATTACATTGCAGTACAGTCCATGTGTGTATGCATGTGGGGATGTCAAATGGAGAGGCTCGATTGCTGAGCATTGAGTTCTAAGTTACTCACAGCTATAACTCCATCCCACAAAAATGAACCTAATTCTTCTTTGCCCCTCTACAGCCCCCTAAAAGCCCACTATAGAATGATCTTTGTGTGTCCCATGGAAAGTAAAAACTGGCATTGTGATCTTGTGAATGACTGAAAAAGTAGATGCAACACACCATGCCTCTGCATAAGTTTGGCCTGCTTTACTGCTCTTCCTATGTGACTGTCAGGACACCAAGGATCCACAAGAAGTGGAGAATTATAAACACATTCTTTACCTGAATTGGTGTCTCCTGGCATGTTGATACTTCTTGACTTCAAGCTTTTATTGGTGTGTTCTTTCTTGGGCATGCTAGCAGAAGCTGATGTAGGAGTGTCTGAATGGGTGTTGTGGCATCCTCCCCATCTGTAAGCATCTCATCTGGATTCAGTATCTCCATCCTGGGAAAATCCAGGACAGTGAGTTGCTGAGACCTTTCAGAGAGGAGCTCATTGCTCAGACATGAGAACCAGATTGAAGGTCACAATTTTTTCTAGAATGGAAGAGTTGCCAAGTTCTGCCAGTTCATTCTGCTGCTTTTGTCCCATCTGATGATGCATTTCTCATCTCCAAAAATGATCCTTTCTCTGGGCACTGACTGTGATGCCCCTTAAGACAGGATTATGACTATAATGTGAACCATAAATAACCCGACACTGCTGACGCAGCTGAGCACACAGAATTAGAGCTAGCTGCATTTTATGCAGCTAGCAAAAAACCTAGCATTTTGCTTCCTGGGCAGGCAGTCTTTTATAGAAAAAAATTGTTTGTTGAAAAACTTCTTTCCAGGGGTCAGTGATTGGTTGATTTTATCACAGAAGCTTTGGGGGGGGGGGGATTAAATTGACCAAAATGTCACTTTCTGTTTCTGTTGGGTATTTGCAATGATACTCTGCTTAACTAAGTCCTGTAATTCCAATCTGTACCCTGTATAAAATAACAAAAGCTGCACATATTTTCACACAGAATATTCCTGGGTTTGAGTCAAGGGAGGCAGAACGGCACTGAAAAAAGGGGAAGGAATCTGAAGTTAAGACTCTAGCAAGTTCTATACCAGATCAGCGCAGATCCCTATGGACTGCCGCATTTTATCTGACGGTACCCAGCACGAGTTACTTCAGAGAAAGGTGTAAGAAACCTCACCATTGACAGTTACAGGATAGCCTGCCCACAAAAATTGTTTTCCTAATCCCCATTGTTTTCTCTTATGCCTTTAGGGAGAAATCCAGAATTAATTCTTTAATGATTGTGAAGTTTTTTGAGATGCTCAGATGAAAGGTGTTATATACATTATTATTATTATTATTATTATTATTGTTTATTATATTATTTTTTATTATGTATATAGTGCCAGCAGTGTACCTGGTGCTGTACAATCAGTAGTAATAGACATGTCCCTACCCCAAGGGATTTACAATCTAAGAGAGACATGGGAGAGGTTACCATCGGGAGAAGCAAGGATACATTCATGAGGTTGAGAAGTTGCAGGTGTGTGTGCTTAACTTGGTTATGAGGGAGAGATTCTGCGTAAGGGGGAAAGAGGATGCAATTTCACTTATGAAAACCTGATGGAAGAGGCAGGTTTTCAGGAGGGATTTGAAAGTTGGGAAGGAGGGAGCAGAATGAATGTATCCAGGGAGGGAGTTCCAGGCATGGGGGGACAGCAAGAGAGAAGAGGTGAAGATGTTTAGAGGAGCAAGGGAGACACGAGCAGGCACGGGTGGGGGCAGAGGAGGACCGAAGCTCCCAAGCAGAAGTGTGGTGGGATACAAGAGCAGAGACATATGTAGGAGCAAGACTATGAAGAGCCTTAAAGGTGAAGACTAGGAACTTTTGCTGAATGCATTCATGTATTGGGAGCCAGTGTAGGGCAGAGAAGAAAGGCTGAACGTGGTCCAAGCGACGGGCAAGGTGGATGACGTTGGCAGCAGAGCATTGGATGGAGATGAGGGGGGTAAGATCAGAGCAAGGGAGACCAGTAAGGAGGAAGTTGCAGTAGTCAAGGCGAGAGATGACTAGAGCATGGACTAGGGTTTTTGCAGTGGAAACAGTAAGGCAGATTTTAGTAATATTATACAAAGCGAAGTGACAAGATTTGGCAACAGCCTGGATCTGAAGCATAAATGGGAGGGAGTAGTTAAAGATGAATCCCAGGCTTCGCGCCTGAGGGACCGGCTGGATGGTGACACCCTCCACGGAAATTGAGAGGGAAGTAGGAGGGGAATGTTTTGGGAGGAAGATAAGGAGTTCAGTCTTGGCCATATTAAGACAGTCAGTGATACAAGACTGGATGGAGAAGGAGAGCATGGGAGTAGATAGAGTTGCGTGTCATCCGCATACAGGTGATACTGGAATCCGTGAGATTCAATGTGTTTACCCAGAGAAAGAGTGTAAAAGGAGAAGAGAAGGCGGTCTAGGACAGAGCCATAGGGAACTCCCACAGAGAGGGAAGCGACATAAAGGAGGTACCAACAAGAGAAACACTGAAGGAGCGCTTTGAGAGAGACGAATAGAACCAGTTGAGAACAGAACCTTGGAAACCAAGGGAATGTAGCGAATCCAGGAAGAGACCATGATCAATAGTGTCAAAGGCAGCAGAGAACTCGAGGAAGAGGATAAGAATGGAGTAGAGGCCGTTAGACTTAGCTAAGAGAAGGTCATTGGTTATTTTTGTGAGTGCAGTCTTGGGGGGCAGTAGATGACAGCAACACAGAAGTGGAGGGGAGAGTAGAGGCGAATACAGTGTGCTCAAAGGAAGAGGGAGGAGCACTGAGGGGTTGGAACTGGCAAGATTTGGCAGGGAGCAGGCCAACACCGCTGCTACAGCTTGGAGCATGGCGAGTGGGGAAGGAGAGGCCACCAAGGGAGAAGGCAGCAAGAGTGGCAGTGTTACAGGAATCCAGGTTTCTGCAAGGGCAAGGAGCTGGAGGGAGAGGAACAGATAATGGATAAATAGTGCTTTCTGGGTGGAAGGGCGGCAGTTCCAGAGTGCACAAGAGAAAGGCAGCCGAGTTGGGGAGCGATGGGATGGGAATAAGGTTTGGGGAGAGGCAGGAGCGGGGAGTAGGATTGGGGGTTGAGATATGGAGAGGTGGAAATGGGGGTTGATAGGAAGGAGGAATGTTGCTCCAACTCCAAGGAGGGAGTTGGGAGAGAAGGAGTTTAGGAAATGAGGAGGAGAAGGGAAGAGAGGAGGTACATGGAAGCAGACCAGATATTTACTGCAGGTTGGCAGAATTGGGAGATGGGAGCTGACATGTTGCAGTGAATGGTATAGCAGACACACGGCCTCAACTGGTTCCGAAACAGCCACAAAACGACCAGCACCCTTTTGCATTGCCCTTTGGCCGCTGCCTTCAGCGCTGAGTGCAAGGAAATGAAGAAAGTTACCTGGGGAAGAGGAAGTCTTTGGCTGTTGACCTCAGGACAATCTAAGAATTATGTCAATAGTGGTCTAATATACTGCCATATAAGTTTGATTTCAAAAAGTGCATGATTAGAGTGGGGGAGGGGCCGCTTTTTAGCACACCTTAAAGTAAGGTCATTTTTTAATGTCTCTATGAAATCTTAAAAGAGTCTAGCAAAAAGTTTTTTAAGCAAAATAAATCACAGATTGTATCGGAGACAGGTCCCTGCCCAGTGGGCTTACAATCTAAGATGGGCAAGGATGAGGGGAAACGTACACACACATTCCCATTTTACAAATGGGGAACTGAGGCCGAGAGGTTGTGACTTGGCCAAGGCCACCCAGTGAGTTCATCGGCTAGGGTGAGATTCAAACCCTGGTCTCCCAGGCCCAAGACCAGCATCTTATCCACTCTTACCACACCAGCCCACCGAAACATTACTGCACTGAGCTGGCTTCTGAGAACAAGAACGTGAAACAAACTTCAAGCTATAGGCAAAACCTGAAAATGACAAGTCTGGTTTCATTATCCATATAGAGAAAACTTCAGAAAGTAAGGAAACTGCATAAGGAGAGGAAAAACATTGCATTTCTTTTTATGAGTCAAGTTCCACGATTCTGAGTTGCCCCTTCTTAGAGGAGCAGCATGAATTCTTGACTTGCCAAGTGCAAGACAGAAAGCTTCCCATTGTCACATAAGGAGTTCCCAGAATAGCTAGCTACACACTATCTTTCACAAGAGACACATTCCTGGCGATGTTTCTATGCAGAGGACTCTGAGGCACCCATCATAGAGCCTTCTTGCTGATTCTACCCCAGCTCTGAATGTCTTCCTGTTCCTGAGTTCCCCAAAAGCTGTGCACCCCCTTCACACAGCTCAGGTGGCACAGAGGTGACAGAAAGCCACAACCATGATTTTTTAACCTGAGTTTCAAAAGGCAGAGTCTGGGTGCCTTATGAAAGAATATCCTTCCAGTGAATTCCTCAGGAAGGCCCTATTTCCAAATGGCTTCAGCTAGCTTCCACTCTTATGGGCTGCCGAGTTTATAATTGCTTGCCACCAATCATCTAGTTTTTACCTCAGCTTTTTCTCACGTCAACAAGAACATTAATGAGCTTGAATATTTAAAAGTTTAAATTGAGCTAGAATTCTTTTTAGGGATCAAGTCCTTAAATAAGTGGGAACATATTGAAAAGAGGGGTTGAGGCTGATTCTGTAGGGCAGGCATGAGGAGAACCTCAGGTTTGAAGACCAAATGTGGCCTGCTGCAAGTTTTTATATGGCCCCTTTCAGTTCCTGGATCTAGCCCATGAATCCAGTTCCTATCCCCAAACTCTGAAGAACTAAGCTCAGGATAAGGGAGCAGAGATGACAAGCACACAAGTTTTCATACATTGAGCAGGGGGTTGGACTAGATGTTTCTTCCAACTCTAAGATGCTATGATTCTAATAAGGGAGAAATCAATAGCACAGATCTATGATATGGATCCTTTTTTTCTTGACTTGCATCCTTTATCACCCCCACCCCCAGTTTCTATGTGACCCTCAGAGCTTGTGCCAGGGGCAGCTGGTGGATTTTGATGTTGGAGGGGCACTGGGGCAGTAAGGCCGGCGGGCCTAGGGGCGGAGCCAGGGGGAATGGTAGGCAGAGCCAGGGGGACGGTAGGCCAGTGTCATGGCATAACCC
>QEPC01012948.1:2454628-2473567 GCA_003113815.1 Sphenodon punctatus | reverse complement strand
CTGACACGTATAAAAATGAACTTGGCAACTGCTGCCAATGACTGTGCCCTGAAGGAGAGACTGGCAGTAGCAATGCCGGGAGAAGCACCATAGAGAGACTGAAGATGCTGCAAAAAGCATGTTTTTTAATTGAAACTTTGTCCCCAGTATGTTGTTCACAGTATGTGCCAGCAGTTGTCTACATAGCCAACACAAATGTTTAATGCATATTTTGACCTTTCTTAAATTGTTTGGTATGGGGTCAGAAACAAAATGAAAAGGGAGCTATGTAGTATGTTTGTTGGCTAAGTTATTAGCGACAAGGCATATTTTTTTGTTTGTGTCGATATTTCTCTCTTCTTCAGTAGCTCCACATTTATTATTATCACAGTTTTTCTTTGCTTGCTTTCTCAAGACAGGGTTGTTCTCTCACTGTAACAAGTGGAACTCGTGAGCAAAGGGCCTATCCTGCTGCTTCCACTGAAAGTAGTATGAATTATTGCACATAGCTGCTTGGTTTTGACTGATCATGAATTAGTAAGAAAACTAAGAAGAATTCTTAGCTCCTCTGTTTTCTTGTATGTTTATCCAGGATTGATGTTGACTCTGCAATCAGAAGGTTCAAATTAAAAATATATATGCTGTTTGCACTATCAAATAGAAATCCACAGTGAGACATTAGATGGTGCCCTTACTTGTAGCAGCTGCTGTGCATTGCTTGCTCACCATCATTCCTCTGAGTTCTTGCGACAGTTTCTTCTAAACACAGTAGTAGTGCGCTATTGGATATGAGCACCATTGTTGGACAGGGGCACTGAAACCATCGCAGTCTACTAGACCAAGGATTTCTGGTGACTGCACATAGATCGCTGTCATTCCTTTCGGCTACCTCTCGTGGCATCTTACCTACAGGTCCCTCTGCTTGCACTGACACCATCTCATCTGTTGGCAAGAATTTGCTTTATGTAATAGTGGCTGCTTTGTTTAAAATACGCACGCACGCACACTCTTCAAAAAGTATCACGTTTCCCTAAAAGATAACAGTTAAAGGTTTGGGCCTACCACACAGCAATGACCAACAATGGGCATTTTTACATACACCTTAAAGTGCTGGTCTTTCAGTCTTCTGGGTTTACAAGTCCACAAGTAAGTTCTGAATGCGTTCTTAACACACACACACTCACTGCCCTGAGGCAGCCTAAAGTAGCCACAGCTGTAGACGTTCCTGGATGCATTCTTCACACAAACACTGCCCTGAGGCATCTGGATCGGGTCAGTTTTCTTGATCCTTCGCAGTCTGGCTTTCGTCCTGGGTTTGGCATGGAGACTGCACTTGTGGCTTTGGTTGACAACCTGCGCCGTGAATTAGATCGTCTCTTTTAATTTTATTAGATCTGTCGGCTGCATTTGATACCGTTGACCACGAGATGTTGGTGGCCTGGCTACGGGATGGGTCCAGAGTGGGTGGAATTGTTCTTGAATGGTTCCATTCATTCCAGGCCCGGAGAACTCAGCGTGTTGTTCTCGGGGAGTGTACTTCATCTCCCCGGGACCTTGCGTGTGGAGTTCTGCAGGGTTCTGTTCTGTCCTCCCTCCTGTTCAACATGTTATATGCAGCCTTTGGGCGAGGTCGTGAGAGGGTTCAGCGTGTGTTGCCATCAGTACGCCGATGAGACACAACTCTACCGCTCCTTTTCTGCAGACCCAGACCCGGTAGTCTCGGTGCTTTCCCAGTGCTTGGTGGCTGTGGGGGACTGGATGAGGGCGAGCCGTCTGAAGTTAAATCCCAACAAGGCAGAGGAGGTGATGTGGGTAGGGCTGAGGGGGTGGTGGTGCCTGTCATTGACGGGGTTTGCCCTCCTTTAGCCACTCAGGTCCGTAGTCTGGGAGTGCTCCTCGATTCACAGCTCCGCCTGGATTCCCAGGTGGAGGCTGTGGCGAGAGGAGCATTTCACCAACTACATCTGGTGTAACGGCTGCAGCCGTATGTCTCGGACTCCGATCTGGCCACCATCATCCATGCCTTTATCGCCTCTAGATTAAACTATTGTAATGCACGCTACGTGGGACTGCCCTTGGGGACAGTTCAGAAGCTGCAGCTGGTGCAGAATGTGGTGACTCATCTCGTAACAGGGACGAGTCGTAGCGAGCACATTACACCAGTGCTCCATTCTCTGCACTGGCTGCCCATTATCTTCCGGGCCCACTTCAAGGTGTTGGTAATGACCTATGAAGCCCTTCTATGCAGAAGTTCAAAGAGCCAGATGTTTAAGATCTGGGCGAGTGATTTAGACACACAAAAAGTTCAGGATGTAACAGCAAATATGCAGGAGAAATGTGTGTGTAAAAACATCCATTGTCTGGGAGCAGTCAGAAGACCCTGAAGTTTGGCCATTTCTCTTACTGAACTTCTTTTTCGTGACTCCCCCTAAATTCAGGATGAAGGGGTTTTTTATGCCTTTCCTCAGCTGGAGGCATACCATTATTATTATTATTTTATTATATTATAATAATAATAATAAATAATAATAATAAATTTATTTATTTATTATTGTTAGTATTTTTTATTATTATGGCAACAGTATACCTGGTGCTGTACAATCATAATTAGAGACCGGTCCTTACCTGGAGGTAAGATAAGCGATGGGGAGACAAGGAAGAGGTGAACAGAGAGAAAGACAGGGAGGCATACATGAAGCTGAGAAGTAGCAGATGCAAGGGAAAAGGGACACTGAGTGAAAGGATTGCTTCCGTGAGCAGTTTGGGGTAGAGGGTGAGTAGCTAGGGAAGGCCTGACAGATGAGGTAAATTTTTAGGAGGGATTTTAAGGTTGGGAGGAAGGGAGCAGAGCAGATCTGTCCATGAGGGAGTTCAGGTATATGGGGCAGCATGGGAGAAGGGGCAGAGATATTTCTGGGAGTGAGTTGGGGGTGAGCACTGGGTCATGTAAGCATGGTGAAGAAGGAGAAGCAAAGCTCCCATGTGGGAATGTAGTGGGAAACAAGTGCAGAAAGATAGGGGGAGCAAGGTCATTAAGAGCCTTGAAAGCAAAGACAAGGAGCTTGTACTGAATGTGTCTGGGCAGAGGGAAACAGTGGAGGGAAGGGAAGAGGTGCTGAATATGATCAAAGCGATAGGAGAGTAGATGACCTTGGCAGTGAAGTGTTGAACTGAAGTAAGAGCGTGACAAGGTATGAGCGGGGAAGGCCAGTAAGAAGGAGGCTTCAGTGGTGAAGGCAAGAGATGACTAGCACATAGACTAGGTTTTTGGCAGTGGAAGCAGTAAGGAAAGGCTGGGTTATGATCAGTAGCATCTCTCTGAGGCCATCTCCTTATTCATGAACAGCAACCCATATTTACTGTGTTTTCCCCATTGCCACCACTGGGGAAAATGCTGTGGACATGAATCTCTGTTCATGAGTGACGTGGAAAGCCACTGGCATTTCCACTTGTTTTTGACATATTTTCATCCCAGCTGGGTCATTTCAACCTCTCTATTTACCTCTAACCCCTTTTGGTATCCTGATCAGCAATCCCTTGCAATGCAAATTATGCCGGGTCTGTTAGTCGCTGACTCATGTAAACTAATGCCAAGCCAGTCTCGATTCTAATTTTACAATTCTTAGTACTGAGGCCCAGGACTTGTGAGGCCTGCAGGGCCTACAACTTTTTCTCACTGTCAATATTCCCCCCCTTTTGGAGCCCAAGGACAGGCTTTGGTACTTAGGGTGTATTTGTGTAATTGCATCATCAATCAGTTCAGCTTCTTCTGTCTTCTCATTCAGTTACCCAGCATGCATTGCATACAGCAACACATAACCAACATAACTCAGATGAGCAGAACTTACCAGTAATGTTTTGACGCTCCATCCTATACTGAGATGGTCTCCATATATTTGGTCAAACCAGCTAGGTGGAAATGACACCTGCTTGATTTAATTATTGGCAGAGTTTACTACTTCTCTCGGGTGAAGCAGATGGTCAGATTTGTGTTGCATGAGAGATGTCAGGTGTAGAAGGAGTTTCAAAATGAGAACCATGTAGTTCTGGATTGGTCTCAATGCTTCATCACTAAATTTGGGGCTGTTTACAAATACAGGTTTGACAAGGGAACTAGTATCACTCTCACAAAGCAGATTATTGCTTCCAGTTGTGGAGTAAAAAATCAGTTAGGACTAGTGATTGGACATATCTTCCTGCCGTAATGATACTCTTGTTTCTGTGTCACTACGCAACTGTGTCACTACACAATATCCATCAGTGTTAATGTACATTACATGTGTCTGATGGCTATTCCAGGCAGCTAGTCGCACTGGACATTTGGAGGACACATTTCTTGGGGGTTCAGTCTTGTTGCTATAGTTGATTCTACATGTGGGTCAGATGTTTCCAAGTGCCGGACATTTACACACCCATTTGGTCATTCTGAGTTCTGTGCATCAGGAGCCTGCCACCATCACTGCATATTCTGAACTAATAAAAATGGGACTTGAATTTGTTTTTTAGAACTGTTTCCCTCAAGACTAGTGCCATATGACATAAATGTTTCCCTGCACTGGGCTTTGTCGGGGAATATAGAAACAGGCACTTGATCTACTAGATCCTGTTGTTCATCTCTCTTCTCACATGAATGTTTCCATTCCTCATGTCCTCCACCTTACTCAGGGCACTACTAATTATCTTTATTTTAAAACAACCCTATAGATCTTCAAAACTACTACAAATAAAAAGTAGAACTAAAACACAGCACTTTCCTCCTGTATCCATGAAACAATCTCTTATCTCTGTCTACCATCCATGCAAAGAAAGTTGTTCCCCTTTTGGTTTTGATTGAAATTGTACTACCAACCCACAGGAAATGCATGGAGCTTGCCTAGCTTTGTCAAACTCATTTTGTCATTTTGGGTTCAAATGAATCTGAAGCTTTAAGCAATATCAAAGGCAAATGCAAAGCTACCTGAGTGACTCAAAAGAAAAAGGTTTGTTGGAACCCACGCAGGCAAAAACTGGGGCCTCTGGTTTGCTTTAACTAATAGATAAGCTGGGCTTTGTGAAGTAACCCCCCTAATTAAAACACCGTTTTCAATAGAAAAGGGAGCACAGAAAAATACTGAGCAAAAAGATTCCTTTGTGAATGGTTATATCTATAGAGCTGAGTTCAAGTTTTCCTCTTCAATAGGAATACATGAGTAATGGGACTCCTTAAAAGACTACTTTCCTAGGAGACATCAGACAATTCGAAATTTAGCAAGGGGGATTTTGAAAGGGCAGGGGGAACAAAAAAATTAACCTGCAATTTAATAATTTTATCCTAAACTAGCTACTGGATTTTTGGTGTGTGTTTTGTTAGGGTTTTTTAAAAAAAAAATATACAAAAACACCGGTATAGCTCTGCATACCGGATCTTTCAAGAGTAAGACACTGGATGGGAGTGCTTTCTTCTAGAAAAGAGGTGATCCAGGCCACAGAGCTTACTTTTATTGGTTCTTCTGGCTTACTCAGCGGCTTGAAATCAAGATGCTCACATGATCCGTCACAGCTGAGCTAAACAAATAACTAGAACCTAGTACTTAGTCTACCCATGATATCACCCTACATGCATTCATCATCAAATGTTGCATGGGCTATACCATCAAGAATGACCCAGTCCTGTCTATGTAGGTTTTGGGAGGTGGCTCAGGTGGAGGATGAAGATTTTATATAACGATATATGAATTAACAGTTGATACGATACAATAATACTCTCATCTTGGATTAAAATGTCACATAGTTTGATTTCTTAATGACAATCAGATATTAAGACATTTTGTGTGTGTTAACTGATACAGGTTATAACTAGCACTCTCCTGAATTGCTTCCACCTCAGGAAGATGCCTCAGCCCCTGCAGGACTTGTTGCCTTAGCACTGAGCTTAGGGTTTTGTTTCATCCTCTAGTTGAGTATGGTACTGTTAGTGTTTCTTGTTTTGCAGGTTTCTGCACATCAGTAGTCAGGCACACCTATTTGTTCTGCCAATATCCTGAGGCTGAAATGTTTTCTCTTATCGGCTCTCTCACTTGGTAATCTTGTTGCTCTAATTATTGTTTTCCCAGCACCTTTGATTTATCAAGGAGATCAGACTAAAATGACAGGGCATTCCCATGAATGGTAAATTGGTTCTGTAATGAAGGAAACCTTCCTATCCCTGCCCCAGAAACCAAGTTTGATCATGATCACTCTTAGATGTTTGTTTGCTAGAAACCAGTCTTCATCTGAACGCAAAACATTTTATCCAGAAATCTGTGACTTGTCCCTGCCGGTCTCCATTCTGCCACTCATTTTTGCTAATAATTTCAGTCAGACATTAAATCTGGTGCCAAACCAAGGCTGAGGAAACAAAGGTCTGAGGCTTTAATCTCAGATATCTAGCTTTTCTACAATTGTGATTTGGCTATGTAACAGCTATGGGGTGAGGGATTGGAATAATCTGGTGGTGGTTGTTATATTAAAGGATAGAAGTACCAAGAAGGGGGAGGACATGAACATCATTTAATGAAATATACTATTACTAAAAATAATAGGATGAAATTAACATGGGGAAAATGAGTATCTTTTGACAGAGATAACTACATCCCCTTCTCTTGCATGTAAATATTAGGCATAGGAGAGAAAAATCAAAAGTACAAATACAAAATGGGAGATAATTGGCTGGGCAGCAGTACTGAAAAGGATCTGGAAAGAAAAGTTATAGTAGACTTAATGAGTCAACAATGGCCACTTTCACATGTTACCTGGGAGATGGGGAAACGTCCTTGATGGCAATTGCAGCTCTATTCACACGGGAATTAGCGCACATAGGAATGCACTATTCCACTTTTATGCCATGAGAACACCCGTCATTGTAAAAGCTACATTGGGGGACCCAGTCATGCGCGAGTGTTTCTGTGGGATAAAAATGGAATAGCACATTCCTACGTGCACTAATTCCCGTGAGAATCAAGCCGTGATTATCACCATGGAAGTTTCCCCGCCCCTCCAGGTAACTTGTGAAAGTGGCCTGTGTGATGCAGCAGCTAAAAAGTCAAACACTGTTTGGTGTTGTATTAGCAGAAATATTGTCTGTAAGACAAGGGAAGTGATTGTTCCTTCCCACTTTCCCCAGTCAGGCCTCATCTAGACTATTTTGTCCTGTTTTGGGTGACTCACTTTAAGAAGTCTCCTGACAAGCTGAAGAGTTTCAGAGAGCAACAAAGGGGACAGAGGGAAAGATATTTGAAGAGAGGTTAATGGGACTGAGACTGTTTAACCTAGGGGGAAATGTTTAAGGAGTAGGGAGACATCAGTTAGTTTTCAAATACGTTAAAAGGCTGCTATAAGCAAAATTGTGCCCTGTTGTTCTCTTTGGCCCCAGAGAATAGGTAGAACAAGAAGTAACAGGCTTGAATTAAAGGGAGAAAGACGTAGGTTAAACATTAGGAAGAATTTTCTAAAAGACTAGGACAGTGAGACAGTGGAATAATTTTCCAAGGGAGTTTGTGGAGGCCCCATCACTGGAAGTCCTTTAAAAATAGATTGGACAGACATCTCCTGGGGATTGTGTAGGTAAAGTTGATCTTGCTTAATGGAAGGGGGCAGGAAGAGATAACACTTGAGGTTCCTTCTAGCCCTAAGATTCTGTGATTCTATTAATTGATCTTCCCAGGGGCTCTTGTATCCAGAGATACCAGTTTTCCGGTTTTGGATGGTATCTATATAAAGGGGAATGGGAGTATTTTATAGAGCAGTAGAGAAAAGGGGGTTGAGGGTGGGAGTAGGTGACTTCTTCCACTTTGTCTGGTATATTTCTGTGTTTGAACCTGGGAAGAGAGCTGTCTTCACTCCCATTTAACTTGAGGGCTTTGTTTCTGAACAGGGCAACTATGCTGACAATGAGAAGTGCGAGACGTCATCCCTGCATTCTAGGGCTCAGAATAGATTTGGAAACCTTTTGCTCTCAGATGAGATTCACAGCTGCTTTGACTGGCTTTGCCAGCAGAAATGCCTCATCATCCTCCAGACTAATGCCCTTTGGCTCGTTCCCACTCATACCACATTGCACCGTCAGTGTCTACCAGGACGCAGGCATGAGCGCTCCCCTTCTGCTCTTCCTCTTTCCCCCCAGAGAATGACAGTTAACGTGTTTCATAGCCAAACACTCCTGTAAACAAAACAGAAGCCAGCTTCAGGTACGCACGTGCTTTCCTTGTGTCTGTAAAATACTTGTGGCTCTCTGTTGTTCACTCTATACGTCTGTCACCAGATAAAGATTATTTTGAAAAATGTTGGATGTGCAATGAGTTGTGAGAGCACAAGCCTACTGCTGTGGCTAAATTCCATTAGTGCCAGTCAGTATATCTCCAGTCAAGATAAACAGTATTCTGCTTCTCAGTGCATAGCTTAGAAAGAGATGAAATTGCGTGTATTAGACGTTTTATTTATTGTCAGAAAATAATTGACACAGACTCTGTCTGAAATATCTGCGGGTTTCAGGGGGGTTGGTGGGGAGGGTTTTAGCAGATAATTCACTGGCCTGAATAATGCTGAAACAGCGTTTGTGAGTATCAGAGTGTATCACAGGAAATTTGGGTTAGAAAGGTGCAGTAAGCAGCTTTTTCTTTCCATTTTCCCTTCACTCAGTCTTCATCTAACATTTTGTCATAGCTGCTGTTCAGTATTTTTATCTGACATTTTCTATTCAGTAATGTCACACTTGGTCAACTATTGAGGGCAGTTGGAGAAAACAAAGAAGTAAAGCTTCTGGTGTCAGCATTTTTGAGTTAAGAAGATACAATGTCATCTGCATGTAAGTTATGCCGGGAATGAGCAAAGTAGGCTCTCAGCTGCCTCCATCTTTAATAAGGGATAATGAGAAGAGCCTATCTTGATCCAAGTGGAATACCATTAGCTGATGATCGAAATGGAGTCTTTGATCTATGCGCAAGTTGTCTGTATCCAATACCTCAGTGTTAAAGAGATAGAAAGCTCCATTATAGGCATGTTGAATGCGGACAATGCTCTCCTTAGCTGTACAAAGAATGTTGTAGAGTTAGTTTTCTGTTGAATAACACACACAGGAGAAGTTTCTTCAAAACAGAACTTTACAAAGAACTCAGAAGACATGCTTCCATACTGTACAGACTGCATGGGACAAGATGGAGGACAGAGAGAGAAGAGAGGAGACGAGGCGGGGGGAAAATCGTTTCTTCCCCTGACCCTCTCCTTACTGGACAAGCCCCATATTAAGTTTGCAGGGCTTGCAATGGGCTTTTACTTGTGACCGTTGTACAATCCAACACCCCTTCTCAACAGTCACTAGTCAAACCCACTAGGTTCATTCTTCTTAATAGCTTGCGATGGCGTTCACCTGCTAGTGACTTCGTGAACACATCTGCTGTCATATCCTCTGTAGGACAGTATTGCAGATCTATGAGTCCTTGTTCCTGTGAGTCTTTCAGGAAATGGTATTTTACGTCAATGTGCTTGTCTGGGGTTGATTCTTTCTGTTTGCACCAGCACTATACATCCTTGGTTGTCTTCCAGGATTGGCGTGGGTCTGTCCAATTTTTGCCCCAGATCATTCAGAAGCTGTCACAACCAGATAACTTCTTGGCTGGCGTGTGTCGCTGCCACGTACTCTTCCTCCGTAGAGGAAAATGTCACAGAGGCTTGTTTCCTACTGCACCAGCTGATGGGTCCTCCTACAAGCAAGAATAGGTACCCACTGATAGATTTTCAGTCCGAATGGTCTCCAGCGCAATCTGCGTCCACGTACCCTATCAGGTCTGACACAGAAGTTGCTGGGAGCTGTAGCTTGAGGTGCACAGTCCCCTTTCAGGTACCATAAGACCCTCTTCACTGCGTTCCAGTCCTTTTGGGTTGGGGCTGAGACTTGTCTACACAGTACACATATTGCCACCGCAATGTCAGGTCTTGTGATTGTGGCAATGTACAAGAGCTTTCCTATCGCCTTTCTGTATTGCTTATTGTCTGGCAGCAATAAGCTCGGTTCTTTGATCTCCTTTGGGTAGCTGGTTTCCATAGGGGTATTTGCTGCCTTCGCACCCCCAATGCCGAAATTTTCTATCCTCTCTTCTATTGCCTGTCTTTGGTTGAGAAGATAGCTTCTGTCGTCTTCTCTTTCAATTTGTATTCCAAGGTAGTGCGTTATGTTACCCAGGTCCTTAGTTTCAAAGTTCTGATTTAGAGCTCTCATTGTTTCACACTCATCCCCTTCTTGCTCAAAGCATACGATAAGGTCATCGACATAAATTAATACAAAGATCCACCTGCCCCTTAGTCTCTTTGTGAATAAACAGGGATCTGCTTTGCTCCTGGTAAAATATACACTCATGAGCAACTTGTTTATTTTAGTGTTCCACGATCTGGCGGCCTGCTTAAGCCCATATATGCTTTTGTGCAGTTTGCATACAAGATCTGGCCTTTCAACGTCTGCAAACCCCAGTGGTTGGTCCATGTAAATATCTTCCTTCAACTCACTATTTAGGAACGCTGTTTTCACATCCATATGCTTGACTTGCGTTCCTCTTCCGGCAGCTATACTTAACAATGTTCTGATTGTAGTGTGCTTAACTACAGGTGCAAATGTTTCATTGTAGTCTTCTCCATACGTCTGGGAGTATTCTTTTGTGACAAGTCGGGCCTTGTACCATTCACTATTTCCCTGGGCATTGTACTTTATTTTAAATGCCCATATAGTCTTTCTCCCTGCGAGCAGTGGAGTAAGTGTCCATGTGGCAATGTCCTGCATGGACTTTGCTTCTTCTTCAGCCGCTCTTACCCATTTTTCCGCTTCCCCTTGTGACATCTGCGAGATGTCCTCCCAGGATGCTGGCTCTGACAATTTACTGGTGCTGACTTTGTAGGACAGACGAGTGGGGGGAATGCCTTTGTTAGATCTCATTGACTGCTTTGGCTCAGCATCAGCAGCCGGTTGTGTCCTTTCCTGCACTTCTGTTACCTTTGTGCAGATTTCGACTATTTGTTCAGAGGATTGCTCCCTTTCAGTGGTTTCATCCATGGTTGATTGTTTTCCTTCGCCTAGACCTTGGAAAGTCATCACGCTGTCGCTTGAGTTTTCCACAAAGGTCACACTGTTACTAATGGTTATTCTGTCTATGCGTGGATCCAGGATCCTATAACCTTTGGAATGCTCACTGTATCCTACGAGAATGCCTTCCACTGCTCTGTTTTTTAGCTTCGTACGTTTCTTCTCTGGGATAAATATGTAAGTCTTACTTCCAAATACACTGATGTGGCCCACACTAGGTTTTTAACCATGCCACAGTTCGTATGGAGTTTTCCTCACTGTTCTAGAATACAGCCGATTTTGTAGGTAGGTAACAGCAACTGCTGCTTCGCCCCAGTATCTTTCCGGTAGTCCAGAGTCTGTTCACATGCATCTAACCATTTCGGTTAGTGTTCTGTTTTTCCTTTCCGCTGTTCCATTCTGCTCAGGTGTATATGGCACTGTCTTTTGGTGCTCAATTCCATGGAGTCTCAGGAAGTCCTCTACTTCCTTTCCTGTGAACTCACCTCCATTGTCAGTCCGCAGTGTCTTTGGTCTGCGCTAGAACTTGTTGCTCGTCATGGTCACATAGTCCTGAAGTTTGTCGAATACTTCATCTTTACTCTTCATGATGTACGTGATCGTGTACCTTGAATAGTCGTCAATGAAAGTTACCATATACNAACAGCCTCCCTGTCTCTTGCGAACTTGTAGCTCTTGCAACCGGGCTTTTTAGTTTCTTTTTAACTAATTTCCTCATTTTGTCATAGTCTCCCTTTTTAAAGTTAAATGCTACTGCTGTACTTTTCTTTACCTTTCTCCCTACAAAAATTATGTCAGATGTGATCATATTATGATCGCTATTGCCTAGTGGCTCCGCCACAGTAACTCCTTGCACCAGGTCCTGCGTGCCACTCAGGACTAGATCTAGAATAGCTCCTCCTCTTTTGGTTCCAGAACCAGCTGTTCTAGGAAGCAGTCATTTAGGGCATCCAGAAAATTGACCTCCACGTCCTGCCCCGAGGAAACATTCCCCCAGTCAATATTAGGGTAATTGAAGTCACCCATTATTATTATTATGATGATGATGATGATGATGATGTTGCCGACTTCAGTAGCCTGTCTAATCTCTTTTAGGATTGCTTTATCAGTCTCTCAATCCTGGTCAGGCGGACAATAGTATAGCCCTACTGCGATACTCTTCCCCTTTATACCTGGAATTTCTATCCATAGAGATTCTAGGGAACAATTTATTTATTATTATTATTATTATTATTATTAGTAGTAGTAGTAGTAGTAGTAGTAGTATTTATATAGCACCAGCGATGTACCTGGCGCTTTACAAAAAAACAAGATAGACACAGTCCCTGCCCGAGACCTTACAATCTAAAGACGGGAAGGGGGAGCAGAGGGAGAGACAAGGAATACGACATTCATTAGGATGCGAGAGCTCAGGTACACGTTCTTGCCTTGGTTACAGTAAATTGAGAGGTTATAGATAACAGGTGGGGGATAATCCTGGGTGGGAATGATTAGCAGGAGTTAGGAAGGGCAGAGCAGAAGAGGTGGGTTTTGAGGAGGGACTTGAAGGTGTGGAAGGTGGGGGCAAGGCTGACATGGGCAGGGAGGAAGTTCCAGGCGTGCGGGCAGCAAGGGAGAAAGGACGAAGGCGGTTGGGGAAGCAGGGGAGGCATGGGAGGGTGAGGCAAGGGATAGAAAAAGAGCGGAGTACTTGAACAGGGGTTCGGAGGGAGATCAGGGCAGAGAGGTGGGGGGAGCGAGGTTGTGAAGGGCTTTGTATGTGAAGATGAGGAGCTTGTGCAGAATACGCTCAGGAAGAGGGAGCCAGAGGAGAGGCTGCACATGGTCAAAGCAATAGACTAGGTGGATGATCCTGGCAGCAGAATGTTGAAGAGAGATGAGGGATGAAAGGTGCAAGTGGGGAGGGCCAGCAAGGAGGAGGTTACAATAGTCGAGGCGTGAGATGACTAGGGCATGAATGAGAGTTTTGGCAAAGGAGACAGATAGAAAAGGGCAGATCTTAGCAATGTTGTGGAGGGAGAAACTGCAGGATTTGGCAACAGAGTCAGTGTAGGGTTGGAAAGTAAGGTGTGAGTCGAAGATGAAGCCCAAGGTATGGGCTTTGGGGACAGGGAGGATGGAGACCCCGTCAATGGCAATTGACAGGGAAGAGGGAGAGGAAGGATTGGGAGGGAAGATCAGGAGTTCAGTTTTCGCCATGTTCAGTTTGAGTTGGCGGTGAGACATCAAGACAGAGATATCGGAGAGACAGTGGGGGAGAGGGAAGGAGGGGGGAGAGAGAGTTTAGTGTCATCAGCATATAGGTGGTATTGGAAACCATGGGAGACAATGAGTTTGCCTAGGGATAGGGTGTAGATAGAGAAGAGGAGAGGGCCAATGACAGAGCCTTGGGGAACCCCGACTGAGAGGGGTAGGGAGGAGGAGGGGGAGGAGTTAGGAAGAGATACATTGAAGGAGCGGTCAGAAAGGTAGAAGGAGAACCAGTCGAGGACAGAGTCCTGGAATCCAAGGGAGTGAAGCGATTCAAGCAGGAGCGACTGGTCAACAGTGTCGAAGGCAGCAGAGAGATCAAGGAGGACAAGAATAGAGTAAAGGCAGTTGGATTTAGCCAAAAGAAGATCGTTGGTGATGTTAGCAAGAGCAGTTTCAGTGGAGTGAAGGGGGTGGAAGCCAGATTGGAGGGGGTCAAGGGAGGAGTTGGCGGAGAGGAGGTCAAGGCAACGGGAGTAGACAACCCGTTCAAGGAGCTTGGAAGCAAAAGGGAGGAGCGAGACAAGATGGTAATTAGAGGGTTCAGAGGGATCCCGAGTGGAATTTATGAGGATGGGGGAGACAATGGCGTGTTTAAAGTCAGAGAGGAAGGAGCCAGTGGAGAGGAAGAGGTTGATGATGTGCAGGAGGGAAGGGATGACGGTAGAAACCATGGAGGTCAGGAGGCGGGAAGGAATGGGGTCCAGGGGGGCAAGTGGGGGACTTGGACGAGGAGAGCAGGGAGGAGATTTCCTCAAGGGAGACAGGAGGGAAGGAGGACAGGGGGAAGGGGGGAGTAGTAGGGGGAGAGGACTTGGAAGCGATTTCCAGGTGGATCTTGTCGATCTTAGAGGTGAAAAAGAGAGCAAGATCCTGAGCAGAGAGAGAAGAGGGAGGAGGAGGACAGGGGAGTTTGGGAAGGGAGTCAAAGATGGAAAAGAGGCGGCGAGAGTCCCGGGAGCAGGACTCAATGTGGGAGGCATAGTACTGCTGTCTAGCAAGGGACATAGCAGAATTGAGCAATGAGAGGCAGAATTTGAAGTGGAGGAAGTCAGTGTGGTAGTGGGATTTGCACCAGAGGCGTTCAGCAGCCCTGGGTGCAGGAGTGGAGATGGCGTATGGTGGGGGTGAGCCAAGAGTGAGGGTTATGGGAGCGAGCTGGGCGGGAGGAGAGGGGGGCAAGGGAGTCGAGGGTGGAGGCAAGAGAGGAGTTGAAGGTGGAGATGGCAGAATTGGGGAAGGAGTTGGAGAAGACTGAGGGGAGAGGGAGGAGGTAAAGTCCTGGGGCGCAATGGCCTGCAGATCGCGGAAGGGACGGGCGATGGGGAAGAGGAGGGGGAGTAGTGGGAGAGGTTGAAGGAGGCAAGGAAATGGTCAGATATGGGATGGGGCTCGAAGGAGAGATCGGAGACAGAACAGTTCCTAGAGGACATGAGATCAAGAGAGTGACCATCAGTGTGGGTGGGGGAGCTAGTCCAGAGGTGGAGATGAAAGGAGGAGGCTAAGGAGAGGAAACGAGCGATGCAAGGCTGAGAGGGTGCATCAACATGAAATTGAAGTCGCCAAGGATGAGTGTGGGGATGTCATCAGAGAGGAATAAGGTGAGCCAGGAGTCTAACTTGGAGAGAAATTTATTTATTTATTTATTTACATTTAATAGCCACCCCCTCATGCCCATGGCATCTTGGGGCAGCTTACAACATAAAACATAGCAATAATTTAAAACAACAATAGGACACACAAATTAAAACATCTAAAAATCCTTCTAAAAAACAGCCACCCTCCAAAATAATTTATCCCAACCCACCCTCCCCTCCTCCGAAGGCCTGGGAGAACAGCCAGGTTTTGCAGGCCCGGCGAAAGGCCAACGTACGTGGGGCCAAAAAGGAGGAGATGGAGCCGGGGGTGGGGGGTAG
Organism: Sphenodon punctatus; assembly: GCA_003113815.1. Classification (NCBI taxonomy): domain Eukaryota; kingdom Metazoa; phylum Chordata; class Lepidosauria; order Sphenodontia; family Sphenodontidae; genus Sphenodon; species Sphenodon punctatus. Next base: position 2,458,336 of record QEPC01012948.1, on the reverse strand, counting down.
ATGACATCCTTTAAAATTTTAATTGTACTTGACTCAGTGTTGTCTTTTACATATAGAGCCACCCCACCACCAACTCTATCTACTCTGTCATTCCGATATATTTTGTACCCTGGTATTACAGTGTCCCAGTCTATCCTCATTCCACCATGTCTCTTCGATGCCTATAATGTCTAGATCTTCATTTAGTGCCATACACTCTTAATTCTCCCATCTTACTTTTTAGGCTTCTAGCATTTGCATATAGACATTTATGTGTATTCTTTTTATTCTTTTTACTGTGCACATTATAGGGGACTGTATCAGGCACCCTGGAATTGTTATTTATCTGTTCTCCAGCAAATTCCACCTGAAGTCCCTTAATTTCTATCCCTTTCTCAGTCTTAATCAACTCTAATCCCGTAAGTTAACATCATCCTGCATAGATGCCACAGTCCGAACTGTGCACTCCACAGTGCCTGTCGGCTTTCCCCCAGGTTCTAGTTTAAAAACTACTCTATCACATTTTTAATTTTTAGTGCCAGCAGCTGGGTTCCATTCTGGTTAAGGTGGAGCCCATCCCATCCATATAGACTCCCCCCTCCACAGAAGGCTGCCCAGTTCCTGATAAATCTGAAACGTTCCTCCTTGCACCATTGTCTCATCCACGCATTGAGACGTTAGAGCTCTACCTGCCTCTGGGGTCCTGCGCGTGGAACAGGCAGCACTTCCGAGAAGGCTACCCTGGAGGTTCTGGACTTGAGTCTACTACCTAGAAGCCCAAATTTGGCCTCCAGAACTTCCATCCTACATCTACCTATGTCATTGGTACCAACATGAACCACAACAACAGGTTCCTCCCCAGCACTCTCTAGAATTCTATCTATGTGTCGTGTNCCCCCCCCCCCCGGCTCTTTTCAAAAAGCAGTAAATAACAAGATTATGCCTCCAGGCAGCAGATTATCATTGTGGTCTGTCAGATAAATTCTAAGGTTACTTTCTTACTGTAGCAAGTCATTCTTTCTATTTTGTAGCAGCTTCTTTTAATAAGCCTTCTGCAACACCACGCAGGGCCTGGCTTTATATGGTGGGCCCAAATCCTGCATGCACTTACACACACATTGTTCCATTGACTTCATTATGTAAGTGTATGCACAATCAAGACTTATGCATGGCAGGGGGAATGACTGCAAATCTTAAACTAGAAAAGAATAGCTGCTACAGCAGCACAGTACACTCTGTGTGGAACTAGCAATTTGCTTTGCAATACTAAAATTTAAAATCATTGAAATAGATATTGTCCAAAAAATGCAAGAAACAAAAACAGCTCTCAGGCCACGCATCCAGTTTAATTTTTGAGAACGTTTTCTTGTATAATTAACTTAATAGGTGGATAGTATAACAAAATATGGTTTGACTTCTGATTACAAACCACTAATTTCTTGTATACTGTATACAATATTTTTGTATTTTAGTTTCATAGAGATTGGCAATTCACGACAGGGCACTTCTGATGAAATGAAAGTGCGGGTAATCCCTCTACTTTGGGTTTCTGCTCTTAGGCTATTTTCACACGGATACACCCCCCCTTTGAACATGGGGGGGGGGGCGTCTGTGTGATCACCGTGGCAGGCGGGTGTGCGGTGGGGAGGTATCTATGGAAACGCTGTGGGTGGGGGTGCGTGCACGCTCCCGCACTCCACCCACGACACACCCACAAGGCAATTGGCCAGAACGGCGGTTGCTCCATAGGTGGAGGTGGGGGTCCACTCATGGGAATGGTTGCCCATGCGCCGCACACCCGCTGCCGCCTCCACCGCCTTCAGCCTGTGTGAAAACTGCCATAGTAATAGTTCTGTTACACTGTTTGATTAACAGATACAATATTTGCTCTAGCAGCCCTTTTAGCACTGTGATTTGCTGAGCCCTCACTTAATAGGAACACACTGGACACCACTGTGTTGCTGCAGGAGGCTTGACTGATTCCTGCAGGGGGTCAGAATCAGAAGGTTGTAAGTCTCACTCTTTCCAGTCTGCTATCAAGTATGAGCATAATCAGTTTGTACGAGGTCTGGTATGGTAATCAGCGTGCATGTGGCTGCTGGTGTTCGGAAGCCTGAGCAAAGGGGAATGGAAATACTGTTGGAGGGGAGTTAGGACAGTACAGAGCATATTGTAATGCAAGGAGCAGGTTGATCTCATCACCAGATGACATGCTTTTTATTGTGTAAATGAATTACCTATGCAAAGTAGCTTCCCAGACAAAAATAAACCCTATTTAGAAAAGGAAAGAGATTGTTTATTGTTTCTTGAGGATGTGCCCCACCTTGCCATTCCAGCGAGAGTGATGGGGGAAAGGGTAGAGGCTGCTTTTCTGTTGTTCTGTGCCAATTGCTTTCCTGATCATTTGCCATGAATGTTCAGCATTTTAAAAGTTCAGGTAGAGTTTTAATACAGCTGCTCTGATCTTGGACTAGAATGGGCATCTTTTCTGTCTCTGTCTGAGGAGTCAAACTTGACTATCAGAACTTCATAGTATCAGCGTATCGCAACAAACCATCTGGATTAGAGCTGAAACTCGATTCTCAGTTTCTCATTTATTTTTTTTATGAGAATCGCAATTCTTGAGTCATTCTTGCAAACGAGAACAAGAGAAGACTCAGTTGGATTCTCACCAAAAAACATGAGAAATCTTGAAAAACAAACTACCCGGTGTTTATGGAAGGGCGGGAGAGACAGAGGAGGTATGTAAGAACGTAAGAAGTGACATACTGGGTCAGACCAATGATCCATCTAGCCCAGCATCCTGTCTTGGACAGTGGCCAATCACGGTGGCTTGGGAGAAGCACCCAACAAGTCACAATGGGGGATCCATTCCCTGTTGTTTCCCCCAGCTCCCGTCATGTTCCCTCATCCTGTCTGGCTAATAGCTGCTAATGGACCTATCTTCCAGAAACTTATCCAAACCTCTCTTAAACTCAACTATAGTACTGGCCCTTACCACAGCCTCTGACAGTAGATTCCACAACCAAATTATACGCTGAGTGAAAAAATATTTTCTTTTAATTGTTTTAAACTTGCCACCCATGAGTTTCATGGATTGTCCCCTAGTTCTAGTACTAGCTGAGAGGGTAAATAACTGCTTCTTGTTTATTAGTTCCACACCACTCATGATTTTATAGACCTCTTATCATATCTCCTCTCAGTCGTCTCTTCTCCAAACTGAAGAGCCCCAACCTACCAAGCTTCTCTTCATACGGAAGCCCTTCCATGCCCTTGATCATTTTTTTTTTGCCCTTCTCTGTACCTTTTCTAGTTCAGCTCTATCTTTTTTGAGATGGGGCAACCAGAAATGCACACAATATTCAAGGTGCAATCGCACCATTGATTTGTATAGAAGCATTATGACAGCCTCAGTTTTATTCTCTATCCCCTTCCGAATAATTCCTACCATTCTGTTCACTTTTTAGACTGCTGCTGCGCACTGCACTGTGGATTTCATTGTATTGTCCACAACCACCCCCAGATCCTTTTCTTGAGTGGTAACTCCTAGTTTAGTACCCAGCATCGTGTATGCATAGTTTGGATTATTTTTCCCTACGTGCATCACTTTGCACTTGTCCACATTAAATCTCATTTGCCATTTAGATGCCCAGGCACCCAGTGTCGTAAGATCCCGTTGCAGTCCCTCACAGTCTGCTCGTGTTTTAACTACCTTGAATAACTTGGTGT
>QEPC01012948.1:2386273-2434214 GCA_003113815.1 Sphenodon punctatus | reverse complement strand
CCCGCGCAGCCTGGACTCGGGGAGGGTTTTTTTTTTTTTTAACTTGGGGGTTTAAGTTTTTACATTGCAGCCATTTTTAAATGGCTGCAATGTAAAAAATCCGGTACCCGGAATCCGGTACCCCAGACCGGATTACCGGGTCGAATCCGATAATGCCGGTACGCCCGGTACCAGCATTATCGGATACCGGATTTTACCGGTTTCCCGCCCCTAGCTTTTTCTGAATACACACTCACTCAAGGTCATGAACTTAGCAGTTCTCCATTGCATGAAGCGAGTTTCCAGTTCTCTGCTTTCACATTGCATACGTGTTTAACCTTTACCTTTACATATTTGTTAGACCTGTAGTCTACATGTAGCTCAGTATCTCCTCATCACATGCACTCTTCGAACTGAAGGAAAAACAAATGTCAGAAAACCAAGAAACATCGAATGCTCAGTGCTGTATCACTGATGCTCTGTTTCTGGGTAGGAATTTGGGATACCTTACAGGCCTGTAGATAGGAGGAGCATGAGAAGGCATTACCCCTCATCCCATGTAGATGTGTTCCAGGTTTTTCCTCTCAGTTTGTTAGAAGACTAAGGCCGTTTTTAGAGGAGCCTGAAGATGAGTGGCTGAAGGCAAATGCAGTTGCACCCTTTGTCATTCTGTCTGTCCCCCCTCCCTCCTGTGCTAACATTCTAGCTACAGGCCTGATAACTGATAAGGCACTGCTTGTAAAATCACAACATAGTTGGGCCATCATCAAGTGAGCTTTTTCTTACAGTTCAAAAGTACAGGGCACATAAATGGGCCTCCTGGGTGTTGCCTGGGAAACACTGTGTGTGTAGTTATCTAACCCTATAGCTATGTACTGCTTTGCTGCTGTTTTATGTCATCCTTCAATGCTGCTTTTAAACAAACCCAAATATTGAGAAGATGGTCAAGGGAGACCAGACAGAATTTTGTGTCGTAGGCCCTTTTCTCACAGACACTCAAACACTGATAAAGTGGGTGTTACATTTTATTATACATGTTGCAGGGCACCCATAGAGCACACCTGCAGTCCTGCAACATGTATAATAAAATGTAACACCTACTTTAACCGCGTTTGTGTGAAAAGGGCCCTAGTTTAGACTTGTCTTTTAGTTGTTTCCATTGTTTTCCAGTGGTAATGCATAAGCAGACTGAAATTTTCCATTAAAATGGTTGCTTCTGCAGTACTTCAGAAGGTGAAGGGGCAAATGGGTTCTGGAAGTTGCAGAATAATGGTTCAAACATGGTTTGGCAAGATCAACTGCAGAGAAGTCAAGTACCATGGCCACACCTCTTCACACACACGATTGCTAAGAAAGGAACAGTGTGCCAATCTCATTAAATATATTTAGATATTTCCATGGTTGTTCTGGATTTGACATGGCTTTTGCTAGGTTGCAAAACAAACCATATGCATGTCTGTATGAAGCTAGCTGCAAATGTTGCATTTTGTTGTGCCAGCACTCCTGGTGCAAATAAAATCACAGTGGTTAAGGGGTCAATCTAACAATCATCCCTAATTGTCTCATCTCACTGATGACACTGTAGCTTGAGACAGCTCAGTTGGCAAAAAGGGAAACTATGAGATACAGCTGCAAACAATTTGGTTTTTGGTCTTGAAGGGAGAAGTCTGAACTCATACACTCTAGTTTGAGCCCTGTTCTAATACTTACCCACCACAGTTTCTAAAGCAAAAGACTGTAATTTTGGGGCTGTCTAATGTTATATGGTAGCGTGCTGAGAAGGGGCCTGGATTTTCTTCCGTAGCTAAGAACAGAAATCTTAGCTCTATTTGCATTATCTAAGAGTTTCCCGAGAAGTGAAGCTTTAATGAAGTCCTTAAATTCATTTAGTTTTTGAAGGGAGACTTCCTTCTTTAAAACTTTGCTAAGATGAGTGTCTTAGAATCCTATTTTTTGTTTGTTTGTAGGACAAATAATGTTTCAGCCATACTTCCTGTACAATGCAAATTACAAGGCTGCGATCTGCAAACCACTTACTGTGGAGTGAGTGGTTTGTGAATCACAGCCTAAGCCAATAACAAAGCAAGATTGTCTAACATGGAACTCTCTGGATTTTGACATGGAAAGGTGTAGAGTACACTTAGCCTACTCTTTTACGTGTGACTTTTCTTTCCTACCTCAAGTTATCCTTGAAACCGTACATGTCAGCTTTGCCTGCCTGCTGTGGAATGTCATGGACCTCTGGTGTTTCTGGTCGCAGGAAACTTCTGTACACATTCAATAACACTCTGTCCCTGGCCTGCTTCCCATCTCTTGGCTTGTACAACTTTCCAGATGGATGAAGCTAGGCAAATAAGTCATTCTGAATGAAGCAGCATTATCAAGTTTGCACACAAATTTTAGGGTGTGCCAGTTACACCCTAAGAATTTCCAAAGCTTAAGCACTGAAAAAGGCTTCCAGCTAAACAATGACAGATTAAATTATCTATTTTTAAGCAGGCCTAGAAAAATTGTAATTGTCATGATTCAGTCAAACACAGGACTGTCAAGTAGGAAAGTGCTTCAAAAATACGTTCTTATGAATGAAAGGAGCTCGAGCTTTTCCCAGATTATACCTTGCTTGGACATTCGGCAATAGAATGAGAGTTGTTTTTCATCTCAAATCAACAACCATCCCTAAAGACGTCTATGCAGCTTGGAAATAACATGCAGCAGGGACAAAAAGGCATGTGGGCTGTCTTGCCTGTTGATGTCTGCTAAGAATTCTCTTGAGTAACTGTCAAAAGGCTTACAGTTTAACCAGTCAACCATTTGTAATGCAATACAGTCATGAACTCTCTGGCATTACAGTGTATAACCCAGCAGCAAATCCACATAGCGTCTAGTGATCCAAGGGGAAGATGGAAAGAGATGGACTAGATAGTATAATGGACACAGACCGTATACAAATGAATGCTGCTTTGCACTTGCAAAGGGCCCTTTATCTGGAGATTTGGAAGTATTTTACCAGCAGTAATTAAAGAAGAATGAAGGTTGAAAACGGCCAACATCTAACCTGTGGAAACCACCGTATGTCACAAAGCCATAAGAGAATCTTTATGCAGCAATCCTGGCAGCACCCCAGCAGAGTTTCTTAAATGGAGAAGTTGGTGGGGAGAGCTTTGCTTAGCTATTTCGATCTTTACTTGGTTGATGTTGAACTGAAGGGGGTGGACCACCTATTTTTTGCTCCCCGGATTCTAGTCTGTCCTCCACCAGGATCTCACCACCACCATCTCCCGAGCACAAGGTTAGAGCAGGCTTCAGGCTACTCTGATTTATGTCAAATGTCAACAACACCCCCAGCTCATACCACCTGCACGGGAGTGCCAGTATATGGATGGACAGAGCCCTGTCCCTGGATTTGTTCCAGATGTTGGCTGCTAAGAGAGAACAGTGCACAGATCACTATGATTCTTCTCGAGCCATATCTTATGCAATTACTGTAATTTAAATTGCATAGATCTTTAATATTGGCCCGCTTTCAACTTTTTGATTCAGCCATTTTAGATGGCAGATATGCAGGCATTTCTTATTGTGATAGATTATGCTCATGTCTACTCGAGGAAGTGGAAACTTTGGGCCACATGTTATTTTCATGTCCATGTTTGGATGATTTGAGAAGCTGCTGGATTACCCCACTCCTTAAGAGAGAGACTGTATCTTCAGCAAGCATGTAACATTTCCTTGCTGCTGGCCTCAAATGACATTTCAGTAATGAGGGCTGTCTCTCTCTTTTTTTATTCTTGCCAGTCGCTGCAGACTGAGTTTATTGTGATGGTTGTCAAATCCCACAACTGCTTTGTTATATACATTTTTATAGCTGTATTGCTGTTTATTTAAATGGCGACCAGCCGTAATAAATTGGAATTGAATTGAATTGAACAATAGGCTTACATGATCTGGGGGTTCTTCTTTGAGGAAAGAACAGGTCAGAGAGCTACTAGGTGGCTTCCAGAGAGCTTTGCACCACTGACTTGGCATAAAGAGATGTGGGCAATGTTCCCAAGCCCAGGAGTCACATCCCAAAATTTTCTTATTACAGACAGCCACAAAGTGCTTTACATTGATCAGGTCTTTCCCCAATCCCAGTGACAGAGCAATTTGGCTTCCCCAACCCCATGTCAAAGCTTCAGCTCCCAGGCAATCCTACAGGTCCAGGCAAAAGCAATAGCAGCTAAGTGCACACTGCCTCTCCTCCCATGGTTCCCCAGGAGCCGGCTCCAGCAGCAGTGGAAATGGGAGTTTGAGCATGGACGTTGTCCCAGACAGCCACTTCTGGCTGCAGTACAGATGCCCGAGAGCCACATGCAGCTCCTGCGCTGCTAGTTGCCCACCTCTGGCATAAAGTCATTCCGCTGCAGCAGAGGAACCAGTCCAGTGCCTTTCTTATGGGAAGTGCTGTTTTACATGTTCGGGTCAAATGTACAGTTAGGACTTCAAGATGCACTATTAACATTCTCGCTAGTAATCTATGATCTAAAAAGCAGAGCAAAGGGAGAATGGAAACTGCCTGTGTTACATTACAAAAGGGGAGGTTTTATGTTGTGTTTAAAAAGGTGTAAGACTTGGCCGAGCAGCTTTGAAAACCGCACAACAGTTCGCGTTACACTGAAATGTGCGCACTCGGTGCATTCACACCAACCCGGAAGTGCGCGTTGCTTTAAATCGCACGATGCCGCCGCCGCTGCTGTTTAAACGCACGTCTGAATGCAGCCTAAGTGTGTCTCGTTTTAAAAACGGGCATCTAAGCTGGCCCCACAAAATAATTGCTGTGTGCTGAAACAGCCTAAACGCTTTTCTGATCAATGCCCTGGAAATAACTAGGCTAGAAACGATCAAATTTACATGTAAAATATACTGTTGTATGTACAAATGGGTAATGAACTGTTTGTAGGACTAATTCCCTAGTTTGTGTTTGTATATTCTGTGGCCTGCTTCTGCACAGATTAAGTCTGCATACATGTTTTACAGTAAATCGTTGAAATTTGTCCCAAACTGTCTTAAGGTCAGTTTGTAAATATTAGCAATTGTTATTTAAACCAGAACAAAATCCCAACCAGGTACTGCCGCAATCACTGCATGGATTGAAGTCTGCCTGACCTGACAAAAAAGCAAGCCAGAGCCAATTACAGTGTGTGGGTGTGTTGGGTGTACAAGCTGTGTAATTTTTATGATTAGCACAGCCTCTCATCCATTCAGGGAGGTCATTTGCATTTTAAACTGAAGTGCTAATTGCAAAGGAGGTTGACATATAAATGAACAAACAAATTACCCTTTTGACCAAAAGAAAAAGAGAAAAAGACAACTCTTTGACTGCTTGGTAATTGTTTTTGTCTAAAGCTAATTATTGTTGGCTTGTGCTGTGCCTAATAATTAACTTATTAATATAACTTTAACCTACATTTATATGTCTTCATTATCCAGTGTTTTAATTCATGCTATTCATGACTTGGTTCTTGCACCTGCATAACATGTATTGCACAGTACCTACAAATCTTGCTTTGATCAAAATCTTAATTCAGTCGTTTGACTTTTTTTTAATAACAGTTGCTCAGTGTCCATGATAACGGCCACTTGCTGCGTCAAGCCAAGTTTGCCTGTAAGTTTAGAAATGTGCTGCTCTTCTAAAGCTATGCAGAAAGCTTGCTTGGCAAATAAGCTGGGATTTTTCTTATGAATTGTTCTGCTCACAGATAGTCACCATCTCGTTTGCTTTTGTTGACAAGACACTTTCCCTTAAGTCAGTATACCTCTTAAGTGTGGGTCATCTGTCTTTCGGCCATTCTATCTGTGAATTTTGTCAAACCTTACAGCAAATTCCTGAAGGATCTTAAGCTCCATGTCTTAGGGTGGAGCAGTCACCCTGGCCTCCATGCAGTGTAGGAGACCTGCAGGAAGCAACTCCCTAGAAACCCCCAGGAGCAGCATTTCAGGGCCCTGGGAGCCCTGCTCCTGCTCCTGAGGGGCCCTTGGGAACTCCACTGTTCCCACTCCTACGCTGCTGGTGACAAGGCCCCAGGAGAGACAATGGAAAGGTGCTCCCTGGGCCCCTCAATAGTGGCATCAGGGTGTGTGTGTGTGTGCGCGCGCGTGCATGTAAATTCCGACCTTGGGCGCTACAGGAGCAGCAGCAGCAAGGTGCATGTGTGTTCCCAGAGCCCCTCAGGAGGTGATGGGGAAAGGGGAGTGCTCCCTGGGCCCTGCTACACTGCTCCTGAGGGGCTCTGGGTCAGGTGCTTCCTGCGAGGTTTTCTAGTTGTCCCTGCAGCCCTGGCAGCCCTGCCTCAGTCTCTGCCAGTTCTAAGCACTTACAACTTCCATTAATTTCAGTGAGAGTTGAGAGTCCCAATTGAACTTAAGGATTGTTCCCTTGGACAGCAGACTTCCAGTTGCAGATCCCCTAACAGGCCTGTGACCCTCCCCCTCCCTTCCCAAACCAAATAACTCCATTCCAACATTGTGCTTCCTCTCCACCTTGAAATTGTCCATCTCTCAGCTCTGCACGGACACAGCAGCAAAATAAACCTCTGAAAAAGAGGTTATAGAATAGCCCAAGGGGTACAGCTGCTTTTATTCTCAAAGAAATTTGTCTTTGCACCTCTGCCACTCATGATGTTCTTCTTCACTGGAATGTATAAGCTTGAGAGTGTCCAAGCAACAATTATAAGAACAAAAGAAGCTGCTTTTCTGAAATTAAAGAAAAACGTTGGGCTGCTGGCACTCTTCTTTTGTCATTTCTTGAGTCATGTTGACAGATACATAAAGCAGAAAATAAATACTTGTAAGTGCCATTTTTACCATATCTTCTTCTATTTTTGAATCTTTCAGAGGTGGTGGGGGAAAGTCATTGTATAAAGTGTTGGTGTTCATAGCCCATTGTCCCATACAGTTTTTATTATTATTATTATTATTATTATTATTATTATTATTATATAGCGCCAGTCGTGTGACCTGGCGCTGTACAGAACATAGAAATAGACACGGTCCCTGCCTGTGGCTTACAATCTAAAAGACGAGGGGGAGACAGGGAGAGGGGACAGTGGGAGAGACAGGGGAGAAGACAGACAAATATTCACGCGGATGCGAAGACTCAGGTGCGTGTGCTTGGCTTGGTTACAATCAGGTTAGTTGCAGCAGTCTGCAGAGGAGGGCAGACAGTAAGTATATGGGAACGTCTAGCAGGGATTGGGAAAGGCAGGGAGGAACAGGTGGGTCTTGAGGAGGGATTTGAAGGAGCGGAGGGAGGGGGCAAGGCGGATGTGGGCAGGGAGGGCATTCCAGGCATGGAGGGAAGCAAGGGAGAAGGGTCGAAGGTGGTTAGGTGAGCAGGAGAAACGAGGGAGAGTGAGGGAGGGGACAGAGGAAGATCGGAGAGTGTGTGCAGGAGTGCGTAGGAGATTAGGTCCGAGAGGTAAGGGGGAGCTTGGTCATGTAGCAATTTGAACCAGGAGTTTAAACAGGATACGTTCAGGAAGGGGAGCCAGTGAAGAGAGAAGAGGAGAGGCTCCACATGGTCGAAGAGAAGGGCAGAGTGAATGACCTTGGCAGCAGAGTTTTGGATTGCGATAAGGGGGGACAGGTGAGAGCGAGGGAGACCAGCAAGGAGGAGGTTGCAGTAATCGAGGCGAGAGATAACCATGGCATGAACAAGGGTTTTGGCCGAGGAAGTAGAGAGAAAGGGGTGGATTTGAGCAATGTTCTGGAGGGCGAATCGGCAGGATTTGGCAACCAAGTCAATGTAAGGTTTAAAAGAGAGGTGCGTGTCAAAGATGAAGCCCAAGCTATGGGCTTGGAGAACAGAATGGATGGTGACTCCATCGATGCAGATGGGCAGGTTAGAGAGAGAGGAAGAGGAGGGAGGAAAAATGAGGAGTTTGGTCTTGGCCATGTTGAGCTTGAGTTGATGTCGGGACATCCAGGTGGAGATATCAGAGAGGCAGTTGACGAGGCGTGAGTGGACAGAAGAGGGGAGAGAGGGGGGAGAAAGATAGAGTTGCGTGTCATCAGCATAGAGATGATATTGGAATCCATGGGAAGCAATAAGTTTGCCAAGGGACAGGGTGTAAATAGAGAAGAGGAAAGGGCCGAGGACAGAGCCTTGGGGGACCCCAACCGAAAGGGGGAGGGAGGAGGAAGTCGACCCAGGGAGCGAGACTGTAAAGGAGCGGTCAGAGAGGTAGGAGGAGAACCAGTCAAGGACAGAGCCGCAGAAGACCAAAGAGTAAAGCGAGTCCAATAGGAGCGAGTGGTCAACAGTGTCAAAGGCAGCAGAGAGATCAAGGAGGACAAGAATGGAGTAGAGGCGCTTAGATTTAGCGACAAGTAGGGCCTCCTACTCACGCACCCAGGCTTTTAGTTCGATGTCCCCAGGAGGGAACGGCGCCTCAAGAGGCGAGGAACAGGCGGGTCTCGCGGTGTTTAGTTCTACCCCGCGGAGTGGTCCCAGCGGGGAGTCCATGTCTAGAGAGGGGTGCCCCGTGAGGGGCGGGGCGACAGCTAAGGTGTGGCAGTTTCGGGAAGGGTCCCAGCCGAGGGAGAAGACTGCCTCCCTAGTGGAGAGGACACTGGAGGGGAATCCTGACCCAGACGATCCAGGCACCCAAGGGATACCCCGGACAGAGAGTACCATATTGCCCCCATCAGAGCTTTGTCAATTGGTCCCACTGCCCATAGTAGGTAGGGTGCTGAGGCAGAGAACAAGACAAACCCAGGGGAAGTGACAGCAGTCCAGGGAGGATGCATCTTTCCATTTGACATCATGGAATATCTCAGGATGGAGGTGCCATAATGTAGATCCAGAGTTCTACACTTTCCTTGGTCAGCACGACATAGTTTTAATACAAGAAACCTGGTTGGCTGTTCCGCCAAGCGAGGCCAGGTGGGGAGGATTCGATACATTCTGGGTAGATGCAACTCCCTCTGTAGTTCAGGGCCGTCCTAGCGGTGGCTTGGCACTGCGCATTACCTCTAAACTCTCAGCTAAGGTGAAGCAATTAAGATGCATTAAACCCAATTTTGGCCTTTTTCATTGCCATCTCCCAAGTGGGTTGGATTTATTGATCGCCATTGTGTATATTCCCCCAGAACACTCGCCCTACTATGACCCAGCAATCTGGTCCCAGATAGTGGACTCTGTGAACAAAGCCATGAGGCAACTTCCGAAGGCCTGGCTAATAATGGGAGGCGACTTTAATACCAGAATAGGAGACTCCACAAGCTCCCAGCTTGTTCATGGGTGGGAAGACTCCCGGGTTACATCTATTGCCATCCCCCCGCGTTTCTCTAAAGATAGAGTCATTGGACCTAGGAAACACCTCTTGGAAAAGTTATTGGTGGAACTAGACCTCATCATTGTTAACAGAAGAGCCAACGGGGATTGCAGTGGAGATTTTACGTATCACTCTTACCAGGGCTCGAGTGTCTTGGATTTTTTATTAATCCTGTTGTATTTATTCCCCTTAGTGGAAAGGTTCCAGGTGGCCCCAATAGGGGTGTCTAACCATTGCCCGCTGGAAATGGAGTTGTGGGGTCCAAAAGGTTGCGAGCGGGGCAGAGGGTTAGAAGGAATCCGGCAAGCCAGTGGACCAGTATGCCGTCCAAAAAAGTGGTCGGAAGCCCTGCAAAAGGCGCTGACCAAGGTAATGGAATCGCCACGGGTCATAGCCGTGTGCACAGGAATGGTAGTACTTGGAACAGATATTATTACAGGTTATAATAAATTGCTAACACTAATGAAACCTGTTATTACCACCAATACTTTCCCGAGTAGGAGAACATATCCTACCACTAACACTCCGGTGTGGTTTGATGCTGACTGCAGAAGGGCAGTTGAGACGCGCCACGAGGCAGTTGAGGGCAGTTGAAACGTGCCACGAGGGATTTGAAGTACAGGCCGGACCAAAACAAAAGGCTGAAACTGAGCCAAGCTCGGAAACATTACCGTAACTTACTGGTGGTAAAATTAAGAGACTCGCAGAAAGTGACATGGGCCTCCCTTATTAAAGCTGCTAACGAGAAGGACTCTCGGAAATTTTGGATGATTATTCGCCACGCACAGAAGGTAGGGGTAGGAGAAGGACAAGAGAATAATATAATACACCTCGAGGCATGGCAAGCTTTTTATGAAATTCTTTTCTCGAACGCCAAGGTAGGGGATGGTGAGTTGTTCACTGATCCTTTAAACAGATTACAGAGTTGGCCACCAGTTTCGGAGGAGGAGGTTATCTCCCTTATAGGGGAGTTAAAAAATGGAAAGGCCCCGGGGCCTGATTTCATCTCCGCCGAACACCTGAAAAGTGAGCCTGGAAGATGGGCAAGGTGGTTGGCACCTGTATTCTCCTATATTAATGAGACGGGCAGAATCCCGGCTTCCTGGCTCTCGAGTGTTGTAATCCCGATATACAAAAAGGGGGACTCTAAGAACCCGGCCAACTATCAGCCAATCAGCTTGCTATGTGTGATAGCAAAATTATATTCCAAACTCCTATTGAGTAAACTACAGTTATGGGTAGAGAGGCAGAAAATAATCGAGCCAGAGCAGGCTGGATTTAGATCGGGCATGGCCACAATGGACCATATCTTCGTTCTGGCTGCACTGATAGATAAGCTGGTTAAGGATCGGAGAAGGCTTTTTCTCTGTTTCATAGACCTGGAAAAGGCCTTCGATTCAGTTAGCAGGGAGCGACTTTGGGCCAAATTGTATGCACTGGATATGGAACCCAGACTACTGTACTTAATAGTTAAACTTCACTCAGGAACCTCATTGAGGGTCCGGGTGAATCGGGAGGGTGCTTTGTCTAACCCGGTACAGGTGAAGGTGGGAGTGAGGCAGGGGTGCCTGCTAGCCCCCATCCTCTTTAGCCTCTACATCAATTATTCCATTCAATTTATGAAAGCACGCGAGACCCACGCCCCCATGATTGGGGACCGTCGCCTGCCATTACTGTCATACGCGGACAATACGGTGCTCATTTCACAGACCCAGGTGGGCCTGAGACGTTCTATGTCCAGTTATGGGGAATACTGTCAAACACAAAAGTTGAATATAAACTATGCAAAGACCAAGGTGTTGGTAGTGAGAGCAGGAGGGGCACAGAAACTTCATCGCTGGGAAATTAGAGGGAATCCCATAGAGCAAGTCCAGACTTTCACCTACCTGGGGGTGGTTTTCTCAGCCCGTAAGGGATGGAGGGCTCATTTCATTGCTGTGCAAGAGAGGATGGGAAAATCCATGACGGCAATCATAAGCTGCTTCTTTGGGCAAGGGGGGAGGCTGATCTCCCCAGCTTTCTGACTTTTTAGGGCAAAGACAGTGGGTCAACTACTATATGCCTTTCCGGTGTGGCGACTGGGGTTCCTCTCCAAACTGGAAAGGCTCCAGAATAATTTTCTGAGAGCAATCCTGGGTGCTCCAAGATGCACACCCCAGGTTATACTGAGGATGGAAGCTGGTTGCTTGCCACTCAAAACCTATGCCTCCCAGGTTTTACTTGCTTACTGGATCAGGCTGGTTTGCTTCACCCCGCCCTCGAGAAACTCATTCGTGGGACTGACTATTTCTTCTGGCTTGGGGGCTGGGTGGCAGGACTTAGGAGCTCAGGAGATTTGCAAGTTAGGATTTTCCCCACAATTCATGGGTCAACTTGGGACAAACACGGCTAAGGGACTGCTTAAGAGGAGATTAAGGGACCAGACCCTTCAAGTGGAGGATGCCCTCCTGGCCAACCAGAGGGTGGCACCAGACTTCAGACCCCACAGGTCCTCCTCCCCAGGTAGCCACTACCTTTTTACATGGCAGGATACCAACAAGCGAACAGCGTTTTTTAGAATGAGAGCTAACGTTTTCCCATCAGCGGTACTGGAAGGGCGATACGCTGACATTCCAGCTGAGCAGCACTTGTGTCTATTATGCCAGTTGGGAGAGGTCGATACGGCGGACCACATACTCGGCCGCTGTACCGCACTTGCAGGCCTCAGATACAAGTTCCTGGGGAGGTGGCTTCTAGATAAGGCCCCATTAGGGGCTGGCAAGAGGTATCTCCTGAGCCCGGTTGATTCGGAGACATCAAGAGCGATAGCCAACTTTTGCTGGGAGGCAATCCAGATTAGAACGAGGATTTTGGCCCCTCGACCGCAGTATGATTGAAAGACCTTAAGCCTACGGGCTCAGTCACCCAATGCTATTACTCGGACTTTGTTGTACAATATAAGAGGGGGGAAGTGTGGGCATCGCTGATATTATATAGTCTGTGGATGCTTATTTTATGTTTATGAGCATGTTGGCTCATTTTATTTCATTTTAGTGTATTTGTTATGGCAAATTTTTTGCAAACAATTAAAAACTTACTACTACTAGCGACAAGTAGATCATTGGTGATCTTGGCCAGGGCAGTTTCAGTAGAGTGGAGGGGGCATAAGCCGGATTGGAGAGGGTCCAGGGAGGAGTTGACAGAGAGGAGGTACAGGCAGCGGGAGTAGAAGACACGTTCCAGAAGCTTTGAGGCAAAGGGAAGGAGGGAGACTGACCGGTAACTAGAGGGGTCAGATGGGTCAAGGGTGGGCTTTTTGAGGATGGGGGAGACAGTGGCATGCTTGAAAGCAGAGGGGAAGGAGCCTGTGGAAAGGGAGATTGATGACATGTAGAAGTGCGGGGGCAACAGTGGGACCAATAGAGGTCAGGAGGCAGGAGGGAGGGGATGAGGTCAAGGGGGCAGGTGGAGGGGTTGGATGAGGAGAGCAGAGCAGAGATTTCCTCGAGAGAGGCAGGAGGGAAGGATGTGAGGGGGGAGGGGGTGGCACGGGAGGAGGAGGAGGTGGGTGGGAGGCAATGTCTCGACGGATCTTGTCAGTCTTTGAGGTGAAGAAGGATGCAAGATCCTGAGCAGCAAGGGAAGAGGGTGGAGGAGGGCAGGGAGGTTTAAGAAGGGATTCAAAAGTAGAGAAGAGGCAGCAAGGGTCGCGAGAGAAAGATTAGATCCTAGAGGCATAATAGCGTTGTCTGGCTAGGGAGGTAGCTGAGGAGAGGGAGAATTTATAGTGGAGGAAGTCGGGGAGGGAGTGGGAGCAGGCAGAGGCGTTCAGCAGCCCGGGTGCAGGAGTGGAGGTAGCGATCTTGGGGGTGAACCAGGGGCGGGAGTTTTGGGGCCGGATGCCCCCAAAATACCATTTCAAAATACCATTTTGAAATGGTATGAGCTGACTTGACATATAATAGTTTAACGTGTAAAACCTGACAATTCTGTTTTTTCAGCAATTCCAGGACTTTACTGCAGTTCTAGTTAATCTGTGTTTCATTTTTTAAGAGATTTAATGTGAAAACTCACTTTCTAGCAGGATCATTTTAGGGCAGTGAGTCCCAGATCTTTCTGAACGACAGTCCACTGTCAAACGTCAAGATGTCTTGTGGACCCCCATGCATCTGCTGGAGGTGGCTGCAGCTTGGTGCATGCTTCTTATGGACTGGCATGGCTGCCTGCACAGTGCAGGTGACTATGGTCCTTGCCAGCGTCATGTCCATTTCTGTGGAAGAGGTGGCTGGTGTATTACTGTAATGTGGTCCTCAACAGGTGGAGGCCTGTGTTACAGGTCTTGTTATTTCCATGGACAGCACAAGCACATCAGAGTCACGTCCTAGCTTCCTTTCTATTGAAGATGGCTGTAGACCAAAGCCTACTTTGCTGTAGCATTGACCAATTACACATATACACCCACATACAGCCCCACACAGTACACACACCTGAAACCAGTTTGAGAAACATTACTCCTTCTCTTAAATAATTCCACATGCCTTATGCTATAGGAATTGATGAGTTCAAGAAAAATAATGATATCCAGACATCAACCACACTGTATCTCCTAGTTGAAAGTGGAGTGCTTGAAAGTCAGTGTGGAAAGTGCATCTTTGCTTAGTGGGCACTGCAGTATGACTGAGGGGAAGACACTGTGTTTGCTGAGTGTGTGCCTTGGTCACAGTAACTGCTCTAAGACTGAAACTTATGCTGTAGAGTTTCTGTTGGTTCAAGATTTTTTATTTGAACTTTTTATGTATCTGTGGCTCTTCCCCAGGGAGGAAGATGAGTATTCAGAGCTGCGCTCAGAGCTCAGTCACAGTCAGCATGAGGCCAATGAAGATTCACGGAGCATGGACCAAGATCAGACTTCTGTTTCCATACCAGAGAACCAGTCCACCGTGGTCACTGCTGACATGGGTAAGTGATTTCTGAATAGACAAGATGCTGAATACTGCAGTCTCCATACCTAGCATTTTAGTGAAACGTATGGCATCAGACAGTTTTTAGTAGTTTTCTTTTACAGATTTGAAAATACAACTGATCAAAGCCTCAGTGTTTAATATATATAAACACATCAAATCCACTACTGCACATGTACAGTACAAACCCCGTACAGTATTTAGTTTCTACCAACAGTTTTTATTTACCTCAAGCCCTTTTACATAGAAGAGTCCCATGCTCTCTTCAAAGTTCTTTGCTTCTACATCAGCCAGTTTTATGTAACCCTGAGCTCAAAGCAAGGACTGACTTACTGTGCAAGCTCCAGTGACTGTGTTGAGGTTGCATGAGGTGTAAAGAATCACTACATTTGGCCATGAGTGTTAAAATGGTAGATTTTTCTAATAGGATTTTTTTAACTTGTAAACTGTTTGCTCCCTCTCTTGCTCCCACACACATGCACACCCTGTCTTTCATGTCTTTAATACGAACAGAAAGTACATCGCTTGTGTGGACTAGCTACTGTTATTACCTGTACGAGGAATAAACTGAAGGAATTGCATCATAGGTTGTTACGTCATCTCCTCCTCCTACCATTGGGTAAACTGCATCAATAAGTGAAAAAAAGCTTACGTAGAAAGCTGTGGCATACTCACTATTATAAGAAATATTTTAAAAAGTGACCTTTTAATTCTTCTTGTCAGTCTTGCAAGTCTGAAATATCAATCAATCAACTCTCCCTGTGTCTGACTCTTAATAGCATATCGAGACAAAGTAGTATAGTGAGTGATATCTTTTATTGGACCAATTACAGTTGTTGGTGGTTTGTCTTTGTTGTCTATGTTTGGTACCAACACGGTAACCTTTCTCTTAATAACATGCAATATTATGCATGTCACCACCCCGCTTTCCTAAATAAATGTGATAACTGTACCAGTGCATTTCATTAGTGAGAACTGTTTGGTTTAAAAAACAAACAAAAAACCAAGTATCGCAGAGCAGAATTACAATGTGAGTGAACTCACCTTTGGGCACAGTAACTGCTACCTTGTGTTGTAATATAATAGTATATAATAGTGTAGAGAATTCATGTCTCCTGTAAACAGTCACTTAAAATAAAATGATCTCCTTATGTTGAAATAATTACTCTAGGTTCAGAACTCTGACAGTTGATCCCAAATGCAAATTTATTATAAAGCCTGGGATCACTAGAAACAGCTGCAACATGGTACTTCACTGTACTGGCACATCTTGGAAAATACTATCTTGTTCTCCAGAATCTGAGCTTTCATTTTAAAAGTAAGCAGGTCTTTAGTTGTTGTGGTTGGTGAGAAAACCTTAAATATGTTCCACACATAACTAGCACAGAGTAATCAATGGGAACCAACAGAGAGCCTGTTCTAATAGCTCTGCAAGATCTGAGGTACCCCATTCATCTCAGCAGAGTGCTAACATGGATGCCCCTGGGTGATGACTTGGATGTCAAAATGGATAACTATTTCATTCAGATAAGTAAAAGAGAGGAAGGATTTCAAGGACAAAGTACAGTTTACTGCACATTGTTTTATTTTGGTGCCAGAGGCAGATGGCATTTGGGGAAAACCACAACTCATTTCTTTGCTAGTGAAGGATTCTAGAAAGTCCATTGGTGGATTCAAGCTGCTTCTAGAGGTAGTCAACCTCAGAGAGCACGTATGATCATATTTTTTAATATTTATACAATGTACTGTGGGCAGCATCTCAGATTGGTGAGCCAAGTTTGTTTTGTGACCAAAATTCAGAAAAACACAAATGCTCTCTTTGCCCAGTTTTACTCTTTGTAAAATAATCTAATTCAGCAGATTGAAATACAAATGTTCAAATGTGTACTATCCAAATGGTAGTAACAGTGAAACTTCTAAAGTGTTTTTTATTTCATTTCATTTCATTTCATTTCATTGTTTACTTGTATCCCGCACTCTCTCGCCACAGTCAACTCGAGGTGCCTCACAAAAAATGAAATAAACACAAGAAGCAAATACAGCTGGGTTTAAATCCCACACAGGGGACCCAGTAATAACAACAAAGAAAAACTACCCACCCCTCTAAATACCCCACAACAATACAATAACGCAAAAAATACAAAATAGAAAAAACAAGCAAACAGTATCAAAATCCAAAAACCCAATAATTCAAAACCACATTTCATTACAACTGAGATAGTGAGCAAGTAACCTAAAGTCTACCTCTATCTACTTCACCTCACCCTGCTGCCACCAGGGGAGCCTTCGCAGGTAGTGTAAATACAACAACCTCATCAAAATAATACGTATCAGTCAACCATTTTACCTCTCCTTCCCCCTGCTGCCACCAGTGGGGGACCCTCCTACCTCCCAATCCATCTGCTCTCACCAAATGGAATGGGTTACTTACAAATCAATTGCTCACTACCTCATATCATAATTAATTAACATAGTTATAATCAATAATAGAACAACCCTCCTTCACATAATAATTATTTCTAATCAACATCAATTAAGTCACACACACACCCCCTTCCACAAAACTTCTACCGCAATACACAATTATATAGCTGTATTAGTTACTAATCCTACCACCCGTCCTTACTATCAGTAGACCATACAAAACCATCCATCCTCCCCCCTTTTACAGCACTCACATCCCCCGGCGAATCAGCTCTCCCTCCCACCAAACATCAATGATATTAACCATCCTCCGTGGCCCCGGCCGCCAGTCCCAACCTAAGGGCACAGTCAAAGGGCACACCCCTTTGGCCGTGCCCCTTCGGCACATGCCACCAGCACGACCGCTGGCACGGCCGACGGCCGAGCCCGGCTCTTGTACTAATGGCCCAGAGCTCCCTCTCCCAGGTTCCTGCCCCCTTGTCAGTCACAGCTGGGGTGAAGATTCCCTCCAGCTGCTATTCACGACTCCCGGCTTTCACCTCCGCTCTGGTTCTGAGGCAATCATCCACACCCCTCCACACACAGTTTCAAGAGGGGTGGGGGGACTTATCATAGTTCATATCTCCCTCCATACCCGACAAGCCTCCACTCCTCCAGACAGGAACCTCCTTCCCTTAAGAGGAACAGATTTCCTCTTACTTTTATGCGAAGTGCTTTGACAACATTGCTAAACATGAATCACACCAGCCCTTTGGGATGTGGGAATATTAGTACAAGAGTTCTATATTTTTAAAATTGTCAATATGTATGCCCCTTGAATTAGGTTTCCAAATCCATGTTTGGTCTTCACACAGAAGTGGCTTGATTTCCCACAAGATTTGTAGGAGATGTGGGTGCTCCGAACCTCTGAAAATTGGACCATTTTTATTTCTGTGACTAAGTGTGGAGTTAAGTGCCAGTATTCGAATATTGCCTGTATTCTCTGCCTCTGTTACTACTTTGTCTCCACCTCTGTTACAAAAAAACATTTAAATAAAAAAAAAATAATTTTTATTTATTTATTTATTTATTTAAAACTTATATCCCGCCCCTCCTGCCCACAGGGCAGCCCGGGGTGGCGAACATCACTCAGTAAAACAATATAAAAAAATGAAAACAATTTAAAAATACAATATGTGGAGAAAAACCCCTCCACCCCACCCTACCCCTTGCCCAAAGCCTGACGGAACAGCCGAAACAGCAGGAGAGTGGGAGCCAACCGAGCCTCCTCCGGGAGCGAATTCCACAGCACAGGGGCGGCCACCGAAAAAGATCTAACATCGGTGACCACCCGCCTTGCCCGGGGAACCTCCAAAAAGGCTCCCACGGATGATCTCAAGGGTCACACGGGCACGTGGGGAGTGAGGCAGTCCCGCAGATAAGCAGGGCCCAGGCTGTGAAATTGAAAGAGTTTTCACAATCCAATTTGTTTTTCAAGGTTTGTTCGCAGTTTGCTCTCACCGTGTCATTTAGTCTGGACAAGCAAATTATGGTGAACGGTTTTACTGAGAGTACTTTGCTTGTTTCTGGCACAGCAGGGGAATGTGGAAGCTGCAACACAAAACCATTTATTTTCATATGATTTTTAAGGCACTCCTTCCATCCCCACAGCGTATATATTCTTCTTTCCTCTCTTGTTGTTCCCCCCTGTAAAGGAAATCTTTGCATTAGTTATGCATGCAATGCTAATTCACCATGACCCATAACGTGTAACTGTGTACTGCAGTAATGCAACAAGCTCATTGAGATACCAACCATACTAATGTATCATGATACACTGATGTTTAGATATGTTGCCCTGTTGCTACAGGCAATAAAACATCAAATGGTAAAACTGCTAACCTACACTGCTGTATGTTGTAAATTCAGCATCTAAGTTTAATCTACCTTCTCTTTGTAGGGTCTCTGACCTTTTTATAAAATCTTATTTTCTGGGAGGAAAATTCTCTCAGGGCTAGAACTTAGCATACAAGGGCTTGTTTTGAAAAATGTTAAGAAGAAAAAACTCATAGAGGATGGGATGTTGCTTCAGGAACACAAGCAAAAACAAATGATATAGTTCAACGTTTTTGTGTGTGTGCACTATTTATACACCCAACAGTTTGCAGATTAAAAGCTCCTGCTGTAGATAAATGGTTTTAAGAGAAGTTGGGAGAACAAGGTTTTTTTATGGGTGACTTCAAAGAGGTGGGTTTTTTTTGTTCGTTTTGGTTTTTTTTTAAGAGTATGGACTGGTGGATATAAAATACTTCTGTGCCCATCCATATTATTTATCATGCCATGGATTTGGATTTATTGATTAATTGCTTTTAACCAAAGTACTTTTGCTAGCAGTAGCAGCATTTACACTAAATGCAAAGGTCTCCTCAATGATTTATTTATTTTATTTATTTATATTAAAATGTATATGCCATCCCCTCCTGCCTCAGGCATCTCAAGGCGGCTCACAGCATATTTAAAACATTTTAAAACATTAAAATAAACAATAATGATACCATTAAAAAAAACAATATAAAACCCCATCCCCCACCCTAACCCAGCCCACCCACCCCATCTCCCTCGGGAAAGGCCTGGCAGAACAACCAGGCCTTACATTGTCTGCAGAAAGAGAGGAGGCCGTAATGTTGTGGTAGGTGTAATGTTAGCTCTGTTTTGTCACTTAAATGTTAGCATGTTGGAGAGTGAATGATATAATGTTTGCTTTTATTTTTCTCTTAAGGTTACATCCACACAAAAAGCTTGCACTGGCTGGAATGGGTGGTATTGCCTTGCTACCTTCTCCATTCTTCTTGCCACATGTTACCCTTTTAAAGGATCCCAGCTGTCTTGTTTCTTATTGTTATCCTGATGGAGGCAGTTTTTCCATCATAGCCTAATTTTTTTCTTTGAGAGATTGCCCTTCCACCACCGTTGCCTCCAGCCCAGGTTTCTAACTCACTGCCACCCCAGTGCCCATTACCTTTCTTGATGCATGGGCATAGTGAGAACAATTGTTCCTTTGTAATCTCTGTTTATAAAGCAAATAGCATTTTAACCTTATAATAAATAAAAATTATTGTAGATGAACTCGTTTCAATTGATAAGTGCAGTGATCAGTTTTGAATCCGGGGTTTGCTTCCCAGTGCCTGGGGAATCTAATAATCTTGCTCAATTTTATGGGCATCAGGGTAGGAGATCTCTCAAATTCTACCCTGTACTGCGACCCCTGCTGTTACATGTATCTTACTTTGTCCCGAATCTCTCTCAATCATCCTTTACTTGTCTAAAATTTTGATAGTTGGTGTCCTGAATTTTTAACAGTTGTAAGTCGGCAACCCTGCTTCACCTGGGGCCAAATGTGCTGCAGCCGTGCATTTACCGGGTGAGATTTTCCTGTATTAGAGCTGTAGCATGCTTGTCTGCACATAACATAAGGAGGCAGTAGGTGACAAACAGCATGGGCTGGGTGGAGAGGCTGTTCCAAACCCTCCTGCCAGCACAAGCTTCTTTTGTGGACACAGCCTAAGTATTATCAGGCACATTTTTAAATGGCTACCAAAGTTATAGACTCAGAATTTGTACATGTCGGACCTTGCATTATACATAGTTGTATGTTTTTCTAAATAGCATTCATGGGACAGCTCTTGCTCTTTGACAATTAAATGCGAGTTGGGGCAGGCGGGCGGGAGAACAATTTATTTGTGTAGGTAGACCACATGTTAGTAAGGATTGTTTGGTTGGCATGCAGTTGTGGACTGAGTGATACCACATAAATTAATGTCAGAATAATACAAGGGCGAAGAATCCTCTGAAATTCCTTGATAGAAAGATAATGGTGTTCACCTCATTAATGTAATTATAATGTGGAACATCTTGAGAACAAATACCGTTACTGTGGTCTAATAATGTTCCGAGTATCTTCCTTAGCTTGGAAGAAACAGCTGTGGAAATGAAAAACTAGCTTTGCAAAATAATGAGGGTTTTTTGCGTGTAATCTTCTGAAAATTTGGCAGTGATTGAGCTCAAATCTATCAGTACGTTGTTTTGGGGTAACATAACAATTAAATCATTTCTGGATAAAGTGGACAAAATATAGTTTGATTATGCAGGAGAAAACTCAGTGCTTTAAAAATCAAGCAATCTGCTGTAACAGAAAACATCTGGAACAATTACATGCAAGTGTGCTAAAATGTGACATCTTGCAGAAATCTCTCTGTATGTGATGTAAAATGCTTTTTTGAATCAAAATGACCAATCCTCAGAAGTGCGTAACAGAACTATTTGCTAGATTGTGAGTGTCCTTTGATTTGAAAGTTCAAGCTGATGGCACTCAGGCCTAGAGAACTGCAAGGAGAAATGTCGGCCCACAGTAAATTGGTGACTTGTAAGATTAGCTTGATTGCATTCATGCCTGGTGGTTCATGAAGTGAAATGTTGACCTGTAGGGAGATCTTTTTAGAAAACCATGACCTGTCTCACTATAGATAAATATTGAATGATAGTTTTTAATTTACAACACTTGGTGCTTGTATAACGAGTTCTTTCTGTTATACAGATAATTGTAGTGACTTGAACTCAGAACTGCAAAGAGTGCTGACGGGACTAGAGAATGTAGTCTGTGGGAGGAAGAAGAGCAGTTGCAGCTTGTCTGTAGCAGAAGTGGACAGACACATCGAACAACTCACCACTGCCAGTGAACATTGCGACTTAGCCATTAAGGTGTGCAACATCATTAACTAGCCACTGAATGTGTTGTGTACATAGATTGGTGTTTATAGCATCTTTCATATGAAACTCTCAAAGCCTGACTATGCTCTTAACACACCTGTGGCACAAATAGTGTTATGTCCATTTTACAGATTATTATTACTATTTATTACATATATAGTGCCAGCTGGTGCTGAACAGTTTTTAATTAGAGACAGGTTCTTGCCACTAGGAGCTTACAATATAGAATGGACAGGGAAGGGGAGATGATGGAGAACAGAGGCACATACATTCCCATTTACAGATCTTAGGCTAAGACTCAGTGACTTCTGCCCAAGGCAGTTCAGTTGGCCAGGATTTGAACCCTAGTCTCTTAGGCCCAAGTCCAGCACTTTATCCACTAGGCTACCCTGGCTCTATGACTGTTAAGTCCAAAGTGAAGTTTATTTATTTATTTACGGGACTGGCTTTCGCCATGGCCCAACCCAAAGTGAAATTAATAATTATGTCACTTCTTATTAGAGGGTTTTTCATCCATACATCTCAGAGTCCTTTATATCGGTGGGTAAGTCTCAGCCCTGTTTTAAAGATAGGGAAACTGAGGCCCAGAGGTTAATTGATTTCTAAGGTGATCCAGTGAATCAGAACTCTGTTTTTCAAAGGCCCTTTTCAAACGGACACCCCCGCCCACATGGGCAGGTGGGTGGTGGTGGGGGCATCCATGGGATCGTCACAGCGGTGCGGGGAGGTGTGCAGGCGTGCTCCCGCACTCTACCCATCTTCACCGATCCCACACGCACAGAGCAACGGGAACCAATGCAGGATGCTCCATGTGTGGAGGTGGGTGGGCGTCTGTGAGACAGGCTGCCCACACACCGCCCACCCGCCTCTGCCTCCACCCATCCCCCACGGACCGTGCAGGTGCTGCGGTCCGTGTGAAAACAGCAGAAGTCTCATGCAAGTCAGTGTCTTCTATGGCAACTTGGTGGCCTGTAGCTATGCCTGGAAATATGATATATATTTCCTGAAATCATGGGGAAAGCTGCATGTGAGTTCTGTGGTTTTTATTTCAATGAAATATAAAAACCACCAATGAAACACATATGTACCTACTGCTTTCTGTTATTTCCACCAAAAGAAGCTAATTTTAATTAGAGCAAAACTGAGGTTAAATATTAGAACTAATATTTGCGGAAATAACATCTCTTTTAATTGTTCTCATTCTGAACAATAAATTGAATATTCAGTAGCATAGGCGAATCCACCATGGAAGGAATGATTATCCATCTGCTGTGTGTGGTGCAAAAGAGATGGGGAGGAGACATAAGTTAGGGAGAGAAAGTTGTGTTTATATTGGATGGAAAATAAAATAGAAATTAAACAACAGCTGTGGCCTAAGAAACAACACATCAGGATATAAAGATTGAAAGTAAATTAGTTCATTTATCATCATTAGATGCTTTCGTTTCAGAATTTTATGGATTTTTAATCAATCAATTATCAGTCGTTATGAGAAGTCAGTATACATGAGAAACATCCTAGAATAGAGATGTAGTGTTATATTGTGTTAGTTCAGTTTTGGCAGAAACAGCATGAATGCAGAGATCTGTTCCTCAAAACATTTTAAAGTATATTCAGTGTGTCTCTGCTTTTGTGAGCTATGGAATTTCTTTCAGGAGAAAGTAAGAAAATATTGGCCTAAATTTAATGCTGGTGGGGGAGGAGGGGGGAGTTCTGGTATGCAGTATAAAATTTTGACCTGACCCTGGGAATTGGCAGGAATGACAATTGTAGTTCCTTCCAGCAACAAAAGTGTTTCTATCTGTGTAGTGTAGGATTAGAAGCACCTTTGACCATACAGATGATTTTGTGCGCTACTCAATCACAGCGGGATAGAATTTTCATTTTCTATAGAATTTTTCAGCTATTCAGGATCTCTCCCATCTGGAATTCCAAGGACCCTAAGTTCTGTAGAACTTACTTGCTTCTCAGATTTTTTTGTCCACCAATGTGGATAGAATGCTTTTGTTTTCTAGACTGCCTGCACCATCTTCTCTTATTTTGTCTTCCTGCTGTAAATGATTCTACACGATTGTCTGCTGTGGAAGTTTTAAGTGGCAGAGTTCTCAGTGTGTTATCAAGCACTTGGTAACTTTCAGCCCAGAGTCATTTAAAAAAAAAAAAGTGTTTAAAATTTTCGACAGTTCTTTACCAAAATTCTTTGTCATTTCTATTGTGATCATCACCAGTATCTTGGCACTCTTAAAGATTATATCATCTACAGTATAAGAGACATGTGCCCTGGTTTCTTACTTTCTTTACTAGTTGTCCAATACATTTTGAAAATGATCTTCTTCTTTAATATTGCATCATTTTCCCCAGATCGTTTATTTTACACTTAGCTAAGTGAATAGTGGTTTGTGTGGCCACTTTATCCTTCTCTGATCATGTTCCATACGTAGCCTTTGGTCTGCTGCTGAGAAACCTCCGTCTCCCTCCAGACTGACAGTGTCATAGCTCCTGAAGAAAAGAGTTTGCCTAGGGAGATCATCGTCACAGGAAGAGAGAGATCATTTCTTAGTCATCTGGAGGCACTTATATCAAGTGCCTTAAAAATTACAGCCAAGGCTTTGGATGTGGCATGGTATCTTATAATGCCACCAGGGAGGCATGCCCACAATTACCAGCGTTGCTCATGAAATGTCCTTTTGTATTCTGGGCCAGTTGAAACTTTTTTTTTAAAGAACAGATTAATGCCCTTGTTCCTAGCTATAGTGAGTTGTTCTTGAACAGTTGTCTTGTTGTAGGGGGAGAAGTAGGAGAAGGGGTGGTGGCTCTTGCAGTGAGTGGGCTTGAGGGATCATTCACACGGGGAAAGCTGATGTAGAGCACCAGTTCTGTTGCTTGTGGTGCACAGGCACACTTGCACCAATCAACCCTGATGGTTGATTGGGCCATTTTTGATTTGTGCCTCAACACTTTTCACACAGCACCACCTTCCTCCTTCCCCCTCCACGCTCCTGGGGAGAGCCAGCGCTTGCTGCTTTTTACGTTGGTGGAGTTTTGTATGAATGAGCGAAGTGGGAAATTAGCATTGGAAGCTTGGGTTTTAGCTCATTTTTCTTTGATTTACCCTGCTAACTAATCCTCTGTTTGGAATAAGCAGCAATTAGGCAGTTACTGTATAACTAAGTGGCAACAGATGGACCTCCCACTGCCACCAATAGAACCCCTCTGTCGATAGCTGTCATCTTCAGGCCACTTATTCTAGAGTTTTCTCTCACACCAGCCATGGAAAATGAGTTCTTTGAAACAAAATCAGAGAATGGAAGATCTTTCACGTGCTCATATGAGTGCAGAAACTTGCTGGAACGTGTATATTTTGTATATAAAAAACTGCATATGCAGAGCTTGCTCATACTCTTCTCCTTCCTACAATCCCAGCTTTCAGTGATGCTTCCTACACTCCCAGAGAAACAATTGGGACACTTGGGACTGTTGGCAGAACCCTGAAGACCTGACTCCCAGTCCTGGGCTTGAACCACTGGGCATAAATCCTTGATGCGTGGCAACAGTTTGGGAAATACGTGCATTCTTCCTTGGGGATTAGTTTCCACATTCATTTTTCAAAGTTGTTGCTGGTAAATGTTTGACCATGACCAAACTCTGTAGGTTTGCACAAGTTAAACTTTCCTGCTAGTCAAACAGTGATGGCCTTGAAGAGGGCCTCTGGCTAGCTGTACAGTTATAAAAGTATCCTTTATTTAAGATACTTACACAGTGTGACTGACTAATATTCAACATGGTTAGAAGAGAGACTATGGCTTCAGTAGTAAGTAACTATAAAAGTAATGGAGACTTATTCCTGACCTCTCTCTCTTCATCCTTGTTTCGTGTAAATGTTTGCTAACATTTGCTCCTGTCAAGGCTACCCCTATGAAGTTAGGGAAAAGTGAGAACCAAGGGGCAGATAAGCTGTAGCTTCATCAACCACCACACAGGGAAGAAGCCAGTGTCAGAGGCAGGATTAGGACAGCGATGTTCCTGGCATCCAGTCCTGTGTTCCGAACATTTGTTCTCCTAACTCCTAACTGTGTGCAAAGCTAGATCCTAGATTTACCTGTCCTTAATACACCAGCATGCTTAATTACACTGTACAGTAACTCTAATAATAAGAAATTAAACAATTCAGTAGTACAGCTGGTTTCTACCGGCACAGTAGCTACCTCTGTGTGTGGCAATCACCTCCCATTCTTTTACTTGCCACAAATACTTGGCTGCAATCCCAACCCCCCTCCGCATGGATTCCGCGTGGTACAATGTCTCTGCTACGGACTGGTGCGCCACACACAGGTTGCGCGGGCCATGGAATCGGTCCCAGTGCGTTCTGTCAGTGAACCCAGGCTGAGGCAGACCAGGCTTTATCCAGAGCACTGCAGCTACTGTTTAGTTAGCGTGTAGATGTTGGCCTCATCAGATAGCAGGAGCACAAGAGCAGAATGAAATCCGGAGTCAGCTGACTACATGATGACTATTAGTGTGCTTATCGGAGAAACCAGGTAAGCATGAAAATTGGGGTTGGGTGTACGTTAACCTATTTTGTCACTTTTCCAAGCTGTGTACACGCAAAGGGCCTACATCTGTCCCCAGTTCTGTTTATCAGCTCATTCCCTTTATTACTTGCCATGGCTGGTATTACATGTTGTAGGAGGCATTAGAATGAATTAGCTTTGCTGACATGGTACTGGGTGGCTGATTTTCTCTGTAACCAAAATATTCATTAAATAGCTTTATTTCATAAACAAAGCTTTTTATTCCTAATAAGCTACCTCAACCCTTGTGTGGTTTTGTAGTGCCCTGTATCCATTACCAGGGGAGACTACAATGCCCTATTTTTCTTTTCTCTTGTCTCAGAAGGGTTTTATATTTTTCCTTTTCTCATTTTGAGAAGGAAGTTCATTCATGTATAAAGAATTCTAAATGGTCCTTAAAGTGTTTTGTTGTGTAGAAATTATCTGTCTTGTCTTCTGAATCTTACTATTGGAGACCTGTAGATTTAAGTACAAGTTGCATGATCTATGAAGGACTAAAGTTTATTTTGTTCTTCTTCAAGTGGCTCTATGATTCTCACTCTTAGGAGTGATTTGGATTAATGGGATCACATGAGATGGCGGGCGTCCCCGAAAAGAGCTTTGTCTCTGTTTTCAGCAGTCTATACTAGCTTCCAGTGTGGAATTTTCTGGAAGCTGAAAATGCTCTGTCCCCCGCCTCTCCATTGTTTCTCAGGTTATTGTGAGATTAGGAGGCATAAAGCGCAGGGGTGGCGTGTTCCCGCCCCAGTTTCTTCCAACCAACCCCTGGCAAACTTGGGAATATTCTCAGCAAGTCTTGTCTCTTTAAAAAAAAAATTAAAAAAAACTTATGACTGTTAGTTGTTATGTCAGAGTGTTTATAGTTCTCCTTAGATTGCTGTTTGACTTCAAATAATTTGTCCAAGAATTTTCAAGCTGCAGAGCCGTTCAAGAGCCGCCAAACACCCTGGATTCAAACAATGCATAAAGTGCTCCTCCGCAGTTCCCTTATTGGATCAGCATGAGGAATGCCTCCTCTGTCTTGGAGACGCACATGTGAAGAAAGGCTGTGAAGCCCTCTCTGCCAGGGCCCTAAAGGACAGAAGAATAAGGTTGCAAGTTCTTCTCAGAAAAAGAGCTTTGTAGGGAAGAAATGAAAGGCCACGAAAACCTCATGAAGCCTCACAGGCCCCCCCGCCCCATCCCGCTGCTAAAAAATAAAACCACCGAAACCCATTCAGGGTGCTGACCAACAAATATAGTCTGGAAGAAGCTGGGCCATCTGAGTCTGAGGGACCAGGGAGCTCTAAACCTAACAAGAGAAAAACCCACTCTATAAACCATTCTTGAAATAGAGGGGTCCGTATTATTATTTATTATTATTATCAAGCATTTATATAGCACCAGCAATGTACCTGGCACTTTACAAAGTAATGGAATAGACACGGTCCCTGCCCTAAGGCTTACAATCTGAGAGACAAAGGGGGAGGGGGAGACGAAGGGGAACAGAGGGAGAGACAAGGAGTGTAACATTCATGAAGATGTGAGATCCCAGGTGCATGCGCTTGGCTTGGAGTTTTGGATGGAGATAAGGGGAGAAAGGGGGAGGCCAGTGAGAAGGAGGTTACAGTAATTGAGGCGAGAGATGACCAGGGCGTGAGCAAGGGTTTTGGCAGAGGAGACAGAGAGAAAAGGGCGAATCTTAGCAATGTTATGGAGGGAGAAGTGACAGGATTTGACAACAGAGTCAACGTAGGGTTTAAAATAAAAGGGTGAGTCAAAGATGAAGCCAAAGCTATGGGCTTGGGGGACAGGAAGGATGGTGACCCCCTATATGTATGCAATTTGGTATATCAACAAACAAGGGGGAACCAGGTCCCACCAACTAGTAGGGGAGGTAACAAAACTCTGGGATTGGTGCATAGAAAACCAAATAACATCAATAGCTATTAACCTATCACGCGAATCCAATCAGCTGACAGATTGCCTCAGCAGAGCAGCAATAGGGAAGCATGACTGGACCCTCTGTAATGACATCCTGCATCAAGTCTTCATCCACTAAACCAACCACAAGCTTCCACAGTTCCACAGCAAAGGGGGAACAGCCCCAGACTCCATCTCAGACCCATTCACAATATCACGGAAAGGACATCTCCAGCATGCTTTCCCACCCTTCCCATTGATCCCCAAGTTGCTTATACAAAGCACAGAGAGAGATGGCTTGTCTCATTCTAATAGCCCTGGACCAGCCAAAGACAACCTTAGTATCCTATCCTCTGCACCTTGGCAATAGACAGGTGGACCCTACCATTATGTTGACATCATCTTTCTCAGCAGAGGGTAATCCACCAGGACCTGATATCTCTAACCTTGCAGCCTGATTTATAAATCCATAGACACATCAACTGGACTTTCAAAGGAGATAGAGACAATTATATTAAATGCTAGAAAACTCTGCACGCAAAGGTCCTACAAAGCAAAGTGGAAAAAATTTACACTCTAGTGTACCCAGGAAATATTTGATCTACAACACCTACCACTGACAAATATTTTAACTTCCCTCCTTCATATAATATTCATGGGGCTATCTCTTCCATCAAGGTATACCTAGCAGCACTATTGACAAATCGTAGCCATATCCAAGGACGACCTCTTTTTTCCCATGAAGAAATAAAGTCCTGGAAAAGTCTAAATAATACCTATCCCCCTGTCGTTCAACCAGTCACACACTGAAACTTATCCCTTGTACTCTCCAAACTCATGAGACCTCCCTTTGAGCCTCTAATAATGGTACTGTTATTCCTCACGCTGAAAGTTACCTTCCTCGTGGCAATTACTTCAGCAAGGAGAGTTAATGAACTGACAGCTCTTAGCACATCACCTCCTTATTTAATATTCCACAAGGAGAAGGTAGCCCTTCAAACTGATTCAACATTCAACCTAATATAGTGACTCTGTTTTCTGAAACAGATAATTTCCTCTGTCTTCTTCTCGAGACCACATTCAAATAGAGCAGCTCTATGTACACTCAGCATACAAAGAGCATCCACTTTTTACATGGACCATGTGAAACCTTTCCAGAAGATTGATGCTCTCTTTGTCTCATATGAAGGGAAAGTAATGGTAGCCCCAGTATCCTCACAATGCCTTTCTAAATGGATCTTCCAGTATATTGCATCCTGCTACCGCCAAGCAGAAAGAGAACCATCTCAAGGTCTGTGAGCTCACTCAAGTAGAGCTATGGCTACCACTATGGCAGACTTTAGACAAATTCCCATCCAGGACATTTGTAGGGCAGCCACCTGGGCCTCACCAGACACTTTTATACAACACTATGGTCTAGACCTGCCAGCTAGGGGAGATGCATCTTTTGCTAGAGCAGTACTTGTTTCACTCTTTAATTCGCCCTTGCTCCCACCACCATTACTTGGAGGTACTGCTAACAATCTCCCATGAGTGAGAATCACGGAGCCACTCACAGAAGAAATAAAAGTTACTTACCAATAACTTTCTTCTTCAAGAGGGCTCTGTGGATTCTCAGTACCCACCCTCCTTCTCCTCTAGCTTCGCTCATATACAATTCGCTAATTGAGGTTGGAAGGAACTGAGGTGGACCATGCTGTGCCCCCGTCCTTTATACCTCCTAGTCTCGCAATACCCCGCAGGAGAACAGAGGGGCAGGGAATGGAGTGGTTTTGGCTTCCAGGAAATTCCACATTGGAAGCCAATACAGATTGCTGAAATAGAGACAACGGGCATCTTTAGACATTACAAAGATCGGGTGTCAAAACCCCTAAACACGAGTTTGGCCATTGTGTGTAAGCACCATAATAATCCCAACACCAATTTGGCCACCCGTTGCATGCGATGTGAACACCATTGAATTACAAGGACAATTTGCGTGTTCCAGCTGAACATGCGGCCAGCGTTTTGTCTAATGATATCGCATGGCATGTTAGCAGGTACAACACTGGGAACGAGGTGGCAGCGCTTGCTTGCTGAGTTTGGGTAGCAAGCAAAACACAGATTTGCCCCAAGATGGGCTGTGTGTCTAAGCAGTGCCACATAGTGAATACAGGGCCAAACTGGTGTTCATATCAACGTCAAAGCACACATACAGACACTCATTGACTTTCTGTCTAAAGACACCCATGGTCTTCCCAGAGATGCCTGCCGGTCTCATGTGATCCCATGAGTAAGAATCACATCTTATGAGTGAGAATGCACGGAGCACTCTTGAAGAACAAAGTTACTGGTAAGTGACCTTTATTTCTGCCCAGATGTTGCAAGGCATCATTAATTGGAGGACGAGGCTAGGAACTTGTGAATGTATAACACACCTGGAGTTAAACTATGTTGAGCCTTAATTGACAGTTGTAAATATGCGGTGAACATGTAGGGGAAGAAGGGGAATGAGGGGTTGAATGTAGCCCACTGTTTTGAGGCCACAACCTATGGAGCATAAAAGTTCTAGTCCTGTTTTTTTACATGGGTTTGCATAGTAACAATTGAGGCACCTTCCTTCTTCTCTGACAAGGATGAAGCCAAAGCTAAAATGTCGAGGGAGCAGGAGACTACATGAATTTTTATGAATAGAGCTGGGAATGAGTTTTGAGGGGGCTATAAAAGTCTGGCATAATCGCTTGCTTTCCTGTGCAGAGTCTGTAAAGAGCCAGCTGGACAGTTGAGCTCCCTTATAAAACTGAGCCCGGAGCACAATAAAGGTGGAGGTGAGCATGATGGAGGACTGTGCTGTGTTTGGGTGGAATTCTCCTAGTTGACCTTGGACACAAAAGGAGTTGTTGCATCTTTCAAAGGCATAGCCTGCACGACGCTGTGTGTCTGACCAAGTTCTCTTATGGTCCCTGGTCCTTGAGCTTCAACCCCACACATTCATGGGGGGCCCAGGTACACTGTGATGATCCATGTCTCAGTTGCCCATTTGTCAAACAGATATTATACTTACCCATTGGTGTTTTGTGTAGTTTAAATTTTTCAGTGGGGAAAGGCTCTATAAAAACAAACTGTATGCATACTTACATTTACTTTTATGTATATAAATGTGACTGAAGATGATAATTTTGTTTACAAACACCCTCTTTGCAACAGTGTTGATGGTCCGGACTGTACAGTAAAATGATTTTAAAATATTTCATGAGAAATGCCTGCCTAAAACTTAAAATGAAACGAGCAAATTAGTGGATGCATGCATGTGTATAATTACATAGATCCATTTAAATATTACCTGTGAATTATTTGTCCCTTTTAAATAATCTATTCCCCCCCACCCCCCTTTCTCCTTGTCTCTGACTATTTTTATAGACGGTGGAGGAGATTGAGGGTGTGCTAGGACGAGACCTGTATCCCAATCTGACTGAAGAGAGGTCTCGATGGGAAAAGGAGCTGGCAGGCCTCAGGGAAGAGAATGAGAGCCTTACTGCCATGCTGTGTAGCAAGGAGGAGGAGCTGAACAGGACCAAGGCCACTATGAATGCTATCCGTGAAGAAAGGGACCGACTACGCAGAAGGGTAAGACCACTAGCCATTTGCACAGTATGTGAAACAGGAGACAAACCTCAGTTACAACCATCTGATCAAGCATTCCCTGTTACACATCTTTGTAGCTGGTTTGATAACATACCTTTTGTAGCTGGTTTCTTTTGTGCACTATTCTGGATGTCAAGCAATTTGAGAGTTATGAGGAGCGTAAGTATTAAGAGCAGCCAAGGTGCGCAGAAACCTCATGTCGGAGAACCTGTAGACGGAGAGGCTGGTATTCATGAATGGGAGCATATGTATAACTTGTCAATAGATAATGTAGATGTTTGTTCAGTGGGTTTTCCTGTGAGATGCACTTTTTCTTGTGAACAAATAGTTCTTTGATGAGAATTAAATTGGTGATTAGGAGAGAGAAATAAGAGTGGAACTCCTGTCACTGGCAAATGATCCTGAGAACAGAGCAGGGAGTGGTTCAGCTTTGTCCCCATTTTCCAGCTCATTGTCCCCTGAAGTCCTTGTTCTTTGTGGATGGACTGAATTGTCAGAAGAGGAAACTAAATTAAAGATCAAACCTTAAAGAATATACCATCAGTCTAGCTGCTGTACTTAGGAATTAATTTTCTCCTCTTTCTAAACAAGTTAGAAAAGCTTGCAGCATGCATGTGAAGTGATGATTTTGGTTTTAATGTGTATATATATTACTTTTTTCCCAAGCTTGTGCTGCATGTGGGTAAGAATTTAGCAGGCTGCATTTTGTAAATTGTAGAAATGTTTATTTCCTACATAGTGGCAGCAAAGCAACCTGTCTCTAAAATGCTGTCTCTCTGAAAAAGTAGTGCTATTCACTAGTTATTACAGCATTAGATTATAGCGCTTGCCATTTCATTCTTTAGACATCCAACCATAAATTGACTCGCTCAGCAAAGCTTTTGATACACTAACATAATGAGTTTATTTACTGCTAAAACAGATTACACTTGTAATCAGCTGTGGAGCTTAATTAGATCATGTCTGAAATCCTGTTGAAATGTGTATCATATGGAAGCATGTGCATACATACATGTGTACGTGCCGATGTATTTGTCTTACATTTGTTAGGCAGAGTAGAGAAAGTACAGTTGCCATGTTGGTCCCAAATATAGACACAAAGTAGTACAGTGATAACTTTTATTAGACCAACTCCAGTTGGTGGAGGTATGCAAGCTTTCAGACCTCACAGAATCCTTCATCAGGCAAGCCAGACAACCTGATGTTTGTCAGCCATGAAAAACCATACCTTATTAATCATTTAGAGTTCCTTGAATGTGTCAGTAAAGTAACAGATAAAGGAAACCAAGCTCCCATTGCTTATTTAGATTTCCAGAAGAAGACGTTTTTTAAAAAGGCGCACATTAGAAATTATTAGGAAGCCCAGCAGATATAGGAAGCTGTAAATCAGAATTTTGCTACCTGATTGATAACACGCAAATTCTTTGATTGATTGATTGATTGATTGATTGATTGATTGATTGATTGATTGATTTAGACACAATATACATTTATCATGGCAGGAGTGGTACAAAGTGCCTTGCATATAAGAACTATTGGTGCTTAGAATATTTTTAAATTGTCTCGAAAAATAGGCAAGTGGTAAGAAGACAAAATTGCTAAATGATACAAATTTATTTACATAATTGAAGACTGGAGAAGGTTTTTGGCCAGCAAGGAAGACCCATATAAAGGCCTGTTCCGCCAGGCTTTTGGTGAGGGAGATGGGGGAGGGTGGGGAGTGGGGTTTAACTCTACTTATTGGATGTTTTATCTGTTTGTATTTGTTTGTATTTTTTATACTTTGTATTTATTTTTATATGTATTTTATATTTTATAATTTGTGAGCCACCCCGAGCTGCCATTGGCAGGAGGGTGCGGGGTAGAAATATAATGAAATAAATAAATAAAAATACATAAATAAAGGAAGGATGAAGAGATCTGGCGCAGGGAAGAGGAGAGAAGTTGAGAAATGGGGGAACCAGTGGATGTTTCCAACATTAAGTGCGAAATAAAAAGAAAAGCAGACCAATTAGAGGCAGTGGAATGAGAGAAAAGGCCAAAGCACAAAAATTCATAAGCCAAAAGAAAACAATATTAAGGCCAGAAGAAAGGGGAGGAAGTGTAAGGTAAAGGTTGTGACGGGATCTGTGGGAACAAAGAGTGTTAATGAGACATTAGTTCACAGTAGACTACACGGTTTATTATGTGTTTGCCAGATGTTCATCAACACCAAACACAGGGTTGCCACCAGGCCCCCACGCATGACAGGGTCTCGGAAAATGTGGAGTCCGCTGTGTGGGTGAATGGTGGCTAATGTGTGCCTGCAGGGCTGCCTCCCGTTTATTAGGTTGCGTGCAGCCTCTGCCGGCATACAGGTCCACCAGGACCCTACGGTTCCAGGCGCAGCACCTACAGTGGTACGAGGAGCAAACGCTCTCTCCACTCTTGCTCTCACTGGCACTGACTGTTTACTTTCACTTTTTGGAGTGCTCCATAACAGTGCTCCAAAAAGAAAACAGAAGAAAGACACAGTGAGGGTAATTATTGTCAATTTACAGGGCTTTTCGGGACTCTTATTTCCAGGAATTTTTGTCACTTTTCCACCACCATTTGTTAGGCTGGACACTCTAAACGTGTGCGTGGCAGCTGTGTGGGGGCTACACAGACAGAACATGGGCTTCAGCGGGCTATCAGTTAGTGTGTTAACACCCAAAGTAAGAACCTCTTACTTCCTTATAAACAAATAACTTTATTGTGTTAATGTTTATGAAAAATGAGCAGAAATCTCAAAGACTACTGTATCGATGCCTCATTTTTAACCTTATGGAACAACTGCTAGAGGGGGATAACTCTCTGATTAAAACTTTCCCTCTACTGTTAGTGCTGGCTAAGCTACGAAGGGTCAACAATAATAACATACGCTGGCATTTGCTAGCCTTTTTTAACACCTTGACTCAGAGCAGGCCTAATCAGTTTTGTATTGAATATGTCGTTTTGTGTCTGTGGTTGCAAGCATATGTGAGGGCTCCCAGTATCATGAACACCTTTACAGCTTAACTAGCATTAATAACAGTGTGAATGTCTTAGAAAAGTTTTCCAGCTTGAGAGTGAGTAGATAGTTCAGTCATGCTATTCACTTAGCTGTTGGGCATCTCATCTCAAACAGTAGACAAAGGTGCTGCATGTGCTGGTAGTTACTGTGCCGTAAAAACTACATTCAAACCAGTGATCATGGAAATGAAGGACTCTGTCTGTCTCTGGGTATTTTCAGATGTTACAGGACCACGCTCAACCACAGTCAATACCCTGTGGCCTCGTAACGTCTGTTGGGGAACCGGAATTTCCCCCCCAGATGTTTACCACAGTCAATCGTGGCGGGGAATCACATTCACCACACGATTGGCGGAGGGGGAGTGAGGGGGGGCGTGCGGCCACATGTTGCGCCGCACGGCCCCGCCCCCTCCCCAATTCCCCGCCGGGATCCGCCGACATGTCTGTTGGACGTGCCAGAGTGATCCCGGCGGGGAATCCCCATGATGATTCCGTGACGGGGCGAAGGCCGCCCCGTCACATCTGAAATCACCCTCTGTCAATACTATAAGCCCCCTCCCTAAACAAATCAAGTTAAATTTTTGTTGAAATCAGAAAACCCTTCTTGAAATAGATTTGGTAGACTTAACGGCTTAATCCACAAGCACTCCGGTGCAACCCTGAAGTAAATGGGGATTGCATTGTTTGAGCACTTTGAGAATCAGAGCCTAATGCAATCACCTTCTTCCATTCTCTCACAGACAATGGCCGCAGTCCCAATCGGGATTTGTGTGGGATCCATGTGAGATCCGTGCAGGTCCCACATGGGATCCGCACGGCACAATACAATCCCTGTGGAGATGCGTGCAGTTTGCATGCACATGCACAGGTTGTGCAGGGCATGGGATCGCCCCATTGCTAACTAACATTGGAGCTGGAACACAGCATAACAACAACACAAAAATAGACTTTGGAAACTTATTTTCTGCCTCTTTTAATTTATTCTGAAATAATTTATTCAGGTTTATTGAGAGCTTTGTTAAAAATACAATTTTGAATACCACACCTATCCTGCAAAATTATTAGTTTATTTCTCCTTGGAGTCTGTTTATTAGAGATGACTGTGTCAGCAGCACCATGTAATTGTTGCACTACAAAGCATATTTGCATTTATAATCCAGTTTATGTCCATAGCTGTCACACAATAAATGTTGTCTTTGACTCACTAAATATTTTATATGTGCAACCCTGAACCAAGAGTCACTTCAGATTATTTCCCTAGAGGGGTGGAGATAGAGGTCTTTCTAAATTTTAGTTTTTGTTGTACACAAATTAAATTGGATAGAGAAAATAAGTTGAAGATGACCAGTTCAATAGGTCTGTTACTTTAACCCAGAGTCTGTAATCAAACAAAGTGCTCTCAATGGGTTTTCCGAGGCTTATTAGAGGTTTAATTAAATTAGGTATTTAATGCATTCAGTTAACAGATTGTGCTGCTTTGCAGAACAGTAGCTAACAGTAGCTAAGAGACGACATGCATACGGATTTTTGGTTCTCACAGGTCATTAGTAAACAAGGTAATTACTTATTTCTGTAGGATGCCCGTAATGTAGCTGCTAATTTCACAATGCAGAGGTCCACTTTGCTTCTCTCTGGTACAACCACAATAAAGTAAACAGTTTAAAGTTTTGAGGCACTTAGCACATTACAGCCTATATTTTATTTTTTATAAATCTCTCTCGGGTATTTTAGGAGTATGTGCAGCAGCAGTCAAAAAGGCAAACAGAGAGTTAGGAATTATTGGGAATGGAATAGATAACAAAACATAAAATATTATAATGCTGCTATATAATTATAATGCGACACTCTGAATATTGTGTGCAGTTCTGGCCACCCCATCCCAATGAAGATATAGTACAAGTGGAAAAGGGCAGCAAAAATGATCAAAGTTATGCAACGGCTTCTGTATGAGGAGACTAAATAGGCTGGGAAAAACAAAAGAAGACTCAGAGGGGATAGAAGTTTACAAAATCATGAGTGGTGTGTAACAAGTAAGGAGGGCGCTGTTATTTACCCTCTCTAGTAATACTAGAACTAGGGAACATGAGGAAATTAATGGGCAGGAGTTTTAAAACATAAGAAGTACTTTTTCACTCATCATAGAATGAACTTGTGGAACTTGTTGCCAGAGGATGCTGTGAAGGCCAGTAGCATAACTGGGTTTAAAAAACCCCTTGATCCCATTTCTTCCCGCCTCCTCACCTCCATTACTCCCACTGTCGCCCCCTCCTTCCTGCACATCATCAACCTCTCCCTCTCTACTGGCTCTTTCCCTTCTGCCTTCAAACATGCCACAGTCTCTCCTATTCTCAAAAAGTCCACTCTTGACCCCTCTGACCCTTCTAGCTATCGTCCTGTCTCACTCCTTCCTTTTGCTTCCAAGCTGCTTGAACGTGTTGTCTACTCCCGCTGCCTTGACTTCCTATCCTCCAACTCCTCCCTTGACCCCCTCCAATCTGGCTTCCGCCCCCTTCATTCTACTGAAACTGCTCTCGCTAAGATCACCAACGATCTTCTGGTGGCTAAATCTAAACGTCTCTATTCCATTCTTGTCCTCCTTGATCTCTCTGCTGCCTTCGATACTGTTGACCACTCACTCTTGCTGGATTCCCTTCACTCCCTTGGCTTTTGTGGCTCTGTCCATAACTGGTTCTCCTCCTACCTCTCTGACCGCTCCTTTAATGTGTCTCTCTCCAACTCCGCCTCCTCCTCCTTCCCCCTCTCAGTTGGTGTTCCTCAAGGCTCTGTTCTTGGCCCTCTCCTCTTCTCGATCTATACCTCATCCTTAGGCAAACTCATTGCCTCCCATGGCTTCCAATACCACCTCTATGCTGATGACACTCAACTCTATCTCTCTACTCCCTCTCTCTCTCCCTCTGTTCAAGCTCGTCTCATCAACTGTCTCTCTGACATCTCTACCTGGATGTCTCAACGTCAACTCAAACTCAACATGGCTAAAACTGAACTCCTTATCTTCCCCCCTCATCCTTCCTCTCCTTCCTCACTGTCAATAACTATTGATGGAGTCACCATCCTGCCTGTCCCCCAAGCCCGTAGCCTAGGCTTCATCTTTGACTCAGCCCTTTCTTTTAAACCCTACATTGACTCTGTTGCTAAATCCTGTCGCTTCTCCCTCCATAACATTGCTAAGATTCGCCCTTTTCTCTCTGTCTCGTCTGCCAAAACTCTTGTTCATGCTCTGGTCATCTCTCGCCTCGATTACTGTAACCTCCTTCTCACTGGCCTTCCCCGGTCTCACCTTTCTCCCCTCATCTCTGTCCAAAACTCTGCTGCCAGGGTCATCTACCTCGCCAGTCGCTTCGACCATGTGCAGCCCCTCCTCTCTTCGCTTCACTGGCTTCCCCTTCCTGAACGAATCCTGCACAAGCTCCTAGTCTTCACCTATAAAGCTCTTCACAACCTTGCTCCCCCCTACCTCTCTGCACTTATCGCCCTCCATACTCCAGCCCGTGCACTTCGCTCCTCCTCTGTCCCTTCTCTCACCCTTCCACGCCTTCCCTGCTCCCCTAAGCGCCTTCGTCCCTTCTCACTTGCTGCCCCCCATGCCTGGAACTCCCTCCCTGTCCACATCCGCCTTGCCCCCTCCCTTCATACCTTCAAATCTCTCTTTAAAACTCACCTCTTTCGCTCTGCTCTGTCTGACTCTTTATCCCGCTGAGCCACTATTTCCTATACCTACGATCTGTTTACCCTTATCCTTGCCACATGGACCTGCCTGCTGTCATTCTCATCATAACCAACCCAAGTACATGCACCTGAGGCCTCGTATCTTAATGAATGTTAGACCCCTTGTCTCTCCCTCTGTTCCCCTTCCTATGTCTCTCCCCAGCGCCTGTCTCTCAGATTGGAAGCCCTTGGGGCAGGGACCATGTCTATTTTATTACTTTGTAAAGTGCCAGGTACACTGCTGGCGCTATATAAATGTTTGTTGTTATTAATAATAATAATAATAATAATAAATGTAAGTCAGTTCAGAATCACAGGAAGGCAATTGGCACTTGCTTAATGCAGTCATCAGTTTAGCAGCAGTAGTAGAGTAGGAGTAAAATTTATTTTGTTTGCCAAACAAAATAAACTCATTTGGGAGAGGGGATGTGACGGCGCACCTGTAGTTGGAGAGCGGTTGGGGAGGCTGGTCTCCCACCGGACTGCTGCCTTGCTGGGTGCTAGTGGGGTGCCACTGGGGTCGGAGTGACAAGACCCCACTTCCTGAAGGGTGAACAGCTGTCTGTGACTGGCACCTGCAGCAAGCGACCCCACCCCCAGCGCAAGGATTAATTACCGAGGCGGCACAAGCGTGCGCGCCGCGGGCGTGCCCTTGTGCGCGCGGCCTTAGGTGCCAGCTAACGTGGACGGTGGCCCCCCTCTGGTGCTGATCACCGAAACGTCGGAAATGGAGAAGAAGCGACACAGATCTGAGGAACTTCTGCCCCTGAGCGACTCACCAGCCCCAAAATGCCAAAGGTTGCTGATATCCTGCGAACAGGTACAAATCGGAGGGTGGCTCTCCCAGGGCTCTGGGAACATGACTGAAGAGGGATCAATGCCAGAACTTTTAAATAATGGTGTGAGGGAAATAGCCCCCCCGTCTTTGAGTCCATGCGCAAAGTCTGAGACTGAGGACGCTAAGGGGGCTAATACAGATACTGTTACAAATTCCATGTTTATAGGGGATTCTCTTAGGATGCAGTGCCATCTGGTTTCTAAGACAGTTGCTTTACTGTTTGAAAGCATTACTGAGATGAGTAGCTCTTTACTTTCTACTAGAATTCAATTGCAGCATCTATTAGAGAAATTAAATCACCTGTTGGTGGGTACTGACAGAGGATCTGCAATGTCAAACACTGAGAATTGTAAGAGCAGGCTCCCTAGTGAGCCAAGGAAAAGATCATTCCTCAGAACTAGGAATAACCCAAGTATATCCCGGAATCAAATGGTGCCTTCTGCTACCCTTGAGGTAGATAATAAAGCGGTATGGCTGGAAGCTAGGGCCTCAACTAAAGGCTTTCTTCCCAGTTGGGATAGTGTGGATGCTGTTTCCAAACATTTGGCCTACTTGCTCAGACTCAGGCAATCTAAGATTGATATCTCCAGATTGTTCCATCTTTATTCAGGAAGGAACAAGGTACGGTTAAGGATTTTTTTCCCAACACCTTATCTGACCAGGAAATTATTCCAGGCTAGAAAGCACCTGATTTCCCATGGTTGTTTCATTGACAGGGTTTTTACAAGGGACAAATTAGCAACAAATGCTCCGAGTGGTGGCTTGCTCTCAATTATTCCCTTATCCTCCCCAAATCTTACTCTTCTGGGTACAAATCCTAAAAGGAAGAG
This sequence comes from Sphenodon punctatus, assembly GCA_003113815.1. NCBI lineage: Eukaryota > Metazoa > Chordata > Lepidosauria > Sphenodontia > Sphenodontidae > Sphenodon > Sphenodon punctatus. The sequence goes on along the minus strand of QEPC01012948.1, from coordinate 2,394,290 downwards.
AGCCTCCTTGAGTGGCATTAGCGGGGATAAGCTATTACTGAATCAAGCGGGTGCTCCAGTTGGGAGTAACGGTCCCCTTGCTCATTTAGACACAGAGAATTTACAGCTAGAACCAATGGAGACGGTTGCTGGTACTGCTAGTACTCAGCCCCCAAGCACTGTGGAGACTGGGAATAACACGACCAACTTGCCGTCGGAGTTAGAGCAGAGGTGCCCCCAAGGGGCCCAGGGGATACAGGTGGCAACAAACCCTAACTCCTTCTCCATTATAGTTAAAAAAAAAATTGGATGACCAGAAAGGTACCCTTCCTTCCCTAGCCGCATTTGATACTCTCCCTGTGCTGGAACAGGATATCTATATTCAGAAGTTAGATCTTCTCAGAAGTAAATTACCGTGCACTTCTTTAGAGTACGTGCTTCCAAGCCTCGATAAGGGGAAAAATCCCAGTTACCCGGTGAATGACACAGAGGCATGGACAGCCATGCGCTATTTGCCGGACCAGGAATTGGGGACAGATAATCCCTTTGCCGGGCGACCTCAAGTAGCAAATTTTTGTATGGAGTCAAAACTAGAGGATCCCCAGGCTTCAGGCCAGAGTGCGCAAGCGCCTGTGCCAGGGCCCCAACCAATGCACGAGTCTATTTTTATTTTCACCGCTGAATCAAAGAGTGGTGAGCCGTGCATAGTTTCGGAATGACAGGAGGGTACTGAGGACTCCCCGGAGTATAGCTCCCAGGAAGATCCTCCCCGATCCTTAATAGACTCAGTCGCGACCCCAGCAGAGAACCAGGTTACTCCATTCTACCCCTGCAGAGAACTAGGGTGCCCTGAGGGCTCTCCAATTGTTTTACCATCCGGGGCAGTTAGGACCGAAAATCAGACTTCTTTAAGGCTTATGTCTTGGAATATTTCAGGGGGTAAATATAAGCCCCAGGACTCAGAATGGATTGCCTTTCTGACATTATATGATGTATTGCTTTTTCAAGAAACTTGGCTCTGGAGGGGTGAAAGTCTAAATATCCAGGGGTTATATTATGTATCTCTCCCCAGGTACTAAAACTAAAAGCAAAGGCCGTGTTTCTGGAGGTTTAGCTGTATTGATCGCAGATAGGTTCTCTGAACCCTTGGAAGTATTTCCATTCGTGCGATCAGAGTTCCAAATAGGCTTGTGGAATTCACCTTCAGGGACCTTATTGCTGCTCCTAAATGTATACATCCTCCCTTCCTCGTCTGTATATTATAAAGCAGATGTTTGGGGGACTTTAGATTATTTGTTAGAACAACTGTTTGAACAGTTTCCCTCTGCTCTATGTATTATAGCTGGGGACTGGAACGCCAGGACTGGGGCCCTTTATGATTTGAGTCAAGCACTAGATTCAGATGAACTTGTGCTTACACCGGTAAGAAAATCTAGAGACCCGATTACGAATGAAATAGGGACCCGTTTTTTGGATTTATTAATGACAAATGGGTTGAGGATGTTGAACAGTCAAGGTTTGGGTGACCCAGTGGGAGAATTTACCTATGTTAGCACTATTGGGCAAAGTGTAGTAGACTATATAGTGGTGCAGATCACTCAATGGGCTAGGTTTGTAAACTTTACGCTGGTACCATGCCCAGAGAGTGACCATTTGGCCCTGACAGTTGAAGTGACTTACTGCATAAATCCCTGTACTCCAAAGGACTTACAAGCAAACTCGGTTAATGGTAGAATTCAGGTTAGGTGGAATGACTCGCTCCTACCCAAAATTCTTGCCCTACTTTGGAGCCAGGAGTTAAGCCACTCTAGGGAGGCTGTTAGATCAGTATGTGACCCAAGCAGGGACATTGCTACTTGGGAAGATCATTATTCCTTGATTGTGTCGGCTATTGCCCGAAATGTCCTTTCTCGGACATTACGCTCTAACCATCATCAGCCGAGTGGTTGGTTTGACCAGGAGTGCAGGCGAGTCAAGCATCTACTGGTTTATGCCCGGAGGAAGTGGGTAAGGGAATACACTGAGTCAAATAAAGTGCTATTTTTGTTGGTAAGAGGGCAGTATAAGGCACTGCTAAAGGAGAAAAAACAAAGGTATAGTCAGCTTGTATGGGCAAAACTACTTGTTGCTGCTTCCTTGAATGATTAACGGACATTTTGGGCCATTCTTAACACTGAACTTGCACCGGGTACATGTAGAACTACAGTGGTGGTTGATGCTGAGACGTGGAAATCCTTTTTTGAGGGGCTTTTTGGAGGGGGGACTGAGGATGAAGACGAGCTTCCTCTGGTTTTTCCCACTACTACTTCGCAGATTGGTAGTTCAGCGTTCAGCCCGCATGTTACATCTGCTCGAGTAGTAGCGGTAATTAAATCTTTTAAGCGCAACAAATCCCCCGGTATAGACTTCATTGTTATTGAGGCCTTGCAGGCGTGCCCAGATTGGTGGGTTCCTCTGCTGGCATCATACTTCACGCTCATCAACCTTACGTTAAGAATACCACGTGAATGGGGCATATCCATCATCATCCCCATATTCAAGAAGGGGGACCCTAGAGATCCGGGCTGTTACCGCCCTATATTAGTCTTTTGCCGGTCATTGCCAAAATATATACTAAATTGTTGCTCAACCACCTGGAGAGGTGGCCTTATGGGCAGAGTCTGATTCCTCTGGAACAGATTGCTTTCCGGAAGGGTTTTTCGGTCACTGACAACTGCTTTATTTTGACTCACATTATCAACAAATATGTGAAAATAAGGGCAGGGAAGATCTATATGGCCTTTATCGATTTTCAAAAGGCTTTTGATTCTGTATCTCGAATAAAACTCTGGAGGAAGCTTCACCAGCTGGGGATTGATGCCCACTTACTGTCTTTACTCATGCATGTTCATGCACAGAATTATGCAAGAGGGAGGTTGAGGGCAGATGGTTCTCTGTCAGATCCCTTCAGAGTTAGGAGAGGAGTTAGACAGGGATGTGTGTTGCCCCCCTCCTCTTTACCCTCTACTTGAGTGATCTTCCCACTAGGCTGGCATGAGTTGATTCCCATTCCCCAAAGATCAAGGATAGGCCTCTTTCCATATTGATGTACGCAGATGATATTGTACTTCTTTCCCAGACGGAAAGAGTTCTGCGAAATATTCTGGGATCATTGATTGATTGTGCGGAGAATGAATTAGTCATAAATTCGCAAAAGTCACAAGTAATGGTCATGGGGAAGAAAAGGTCCCCAAAACAAAGTTCGGTCATTGGTGAAAGGGTGTTCCAGCAGGTTACTTCATATGTTTATTTGATTTCTTTCACTGAAAACGGGTCATGGGAAAGGCATAAGAAGCTTACAGCTCTGAAGGCAAAAAGGGCATACAAAGGGATTTTGCGTTTGGCATCCCGTTCGGCTAGAATAAAAGTATCCCTTATACTAGATGTATTTCGCACTAAGGTTCAGTCCATACTAACGTATGGAATGGAAATTACTTTGTTAATGGATATCCGGGCCCTGGAATCGGTCCAGAATGCCTTTTTGAGAGGGTTATTGAGGGTACCACAGAGTGTTCCAGCCTCAATAGTGAGAGCAGAGACAGGCATGCTGGCAATAGACTGCCTGAGGAAGCAGCGGGCCCTTGGTTATTGGCTTAGGCTGCTTAATCAGGTGGAGCCCTCTTTATCAACTTTATGTCTGGAGGAGGAGCTGGATTACACTGGGGTGCCCTCTTACCCGTGAACTGATCAAATTATGAACTATTTGACCAGGGCAGGTCTCTCAGCTGCTGGACTACTAGGGAAAAGTCTATCCTTACAAAATCATCTGGTCAAGCTAAGGCTGACCGACATATGTAAGCAGGAGGACTTGGCCGCTTTGGCAACCTATATCTTTTTAAACAGTTGCACAGGGCTGAGCCATATCTGGACATCTTAAAGGACGCGACAGTGCGTAGAGCTTTCACCTGCCTACGGTTTCAACTCCTTCCCACTGCTGTGGTTGAGGGCCGGTATAAAAATATACCATATGATCAAAGAATCTGCCCTTGCAGGGATGATGAAGTGGAGGATTTGGAGCATTTTCTCTTTTTTTGCCCTTTGTATGAGCATCTTAGGTTGGTATGGATAACCCCCTTAGGGAAAGAGAGCTGCCCCCAGCACAGTAACACCCTGATAGACCTAATGGCATCTCAGGATGAGAAGGTAATACAGGCGCTTGCCTCTTTTACACTGTTAGCCACGAGAATTCGAATTGCCCACTCTAGGGGCTGTTAAGTTTTTTCTCCTTTTCGTAATCAGGTAATTTTAGACCTCAACACAGGACGTGCTGGACATGCACCCTATGATATTATTTGAAGCATGCATCTGATGTATGCATCTAATGTTACTATTTGATGACGATCAATATATGCATACATTTATTTATATAGTTTTGTATTTTATGATACGAAATGTTTGTATATTATGTTTTATTATGGTTATTATGTTTTATTATTTTTGACTACGGCGAAAGCTAAAGTCTAATCAATGATTGATTGACCATTGAATAAACTCATTTCTTCCTGGAGAGACAGCAAATCATTTACGTAGAGTCAAGTGTGCAGACTGAAGCCTGCATGCTGGGATCGGGGTGCAATTTGGCCACTGCTGTGCTGAGCCAGCACCTGAGGTTCAGCTCCAGCTGCTTTGCACTCTCCCCAGGGCCAGGCAGGTTCATATGCTTACCCCACCCCACCCCACGGTGTCCTGCTGCCACAGCAACAAGCCAGCAGCTTAGGAGTCAGGCAGTGCTGGTTGCTCAGTTCACTGACTGACACTGACTAGTTCAGTGGGGCCCCACCCTCCTTTCAAGCTAGCCAGTTAGCTGTGGTGGAGGCCCTGAACTGCTCAGTGTCAGTCAGTGAGAGGGGAGGCTACACTTCGTTTCCTGGTCCGCCCCCAGTGCAGTCCTGCCGCAGCATCTCTGCCAACTGCTTCTTCTGGCCAGCAGGTGGGCCCCCACATGATGTGGCGTTCATGGTGGTGCACTGGCGCCCACCAAAATGCTAATTTTCCTACCGCTCTTGCAACGATGGCTGGGGGCCTGCTCTGTCTTGTCCTGCCTGCCAGCCTGTTACTGAGAGGGACCAGGTCATGATTTCATCATGCAATGCGGGGGCTGGAGGCTCCAAGGCGGCGGAAAGAGAGGCTGCTGGTAGTCGGAATGAGAAGACACTACAGCAAGGTGCAGTAATCTGTAAATGATTGCTGGCAAAGTCTAGAGGCTCCAAGCTTGATCTGTGTTTGTTCCAAAAGAAAGATTGAGCTGGGGCTGTGTCATTCCCACACTAAGCAGAGGGTTTGCTGCTTTTCTGGTTGGCTTTCTCTGCAGTTTTCTATCACAATTAGAGATGGGTGAACAGAACACGGTTCAGATGTTCAGTCGTTTGGTTTGAAACCCGAGTTCAGGTTCGATGGTTCAGTTCAGCCGAGCTTGGTTTGACCGAACATTCAAAAATAGCGAAACTGAAACAAAAATGAAACCGAAGCCTAATTTTTGACCCTGGAAAGACATTTTTGCTGCCCCCGAACTCATCCGAACACGACTGAACTGTTCGGTCGTTCGAGAGTTCGGTTTGGACGTTCGGTTTGGACATCCGAACAGACCGAGTTTGGTCCGAACTCCGAACATCCAAACCGCATTCGCCCATCCCTAATCACAATATTTATTTATTTATTTCACCATTTTTCTACCTCGCCCCCTTCTACTCTCAGAGCAGCTCTGGGCAGCTTACAAGGTGCATAAATAACAAACATAGTATAATAAAAATAACAAACACATAAAATATAATTAAAAACATTAAAATGCTAAAAATAAACTAAAAGGACAGAACCCCCCTCCTCCCCAACCTACCCCACCCTCCCTGTCTCCCTCTCTGAAGGCCCGGCAGAACAGCCAGGTTTTACACTGTCTTGGGAAAGAGGGGAGGTCCGGGCCTAGGTGCGCCTCCATCGGCAGGGAATTCCACAGCCTGGGAGCAGCCACCGAGAACACCCTCCCCATCGTCACCACCCGGGGGACTTTGAGTTGGGTGTCCGCGGCTGACCTCAGGGGCCGCAATGCAATCCAGAGCCTGAGGCGGTCCCACCGGGCCCAGGCCATTTAGGTCTTTATAGGTCATTACCAGAACCCTGAAATATAGTTTCTATAAACTCTGACTTGAATCCACTGAAAGGCTGGCAAGTTTTAAGGTAGGCCTGTTTTTTCTATCTCTTGGTGGTGAGAAATGTTTTGGTTTTACCTCTCCACTTTCACTCACAGTTAACTGGAACTGGAATTATAATAAAAATGTGAGCCCTGGGCTTAAGTTAACAGAGGAGTTTCTGGTAATGTGAGATCCCTTTTAAGAGACAGAAAACCTTTAAGCAGCTGTTTAGAGAGGCTCCAGAGAGTGTTTAAAATATACTTCTGGATGTTACAATGCAGCAAATAAGCACTGATTATTTTTTTAATGAGATTTCTCTGTAAATTAAAGTGAATAGTAAGTTGAACACCAGTTGATACTGCCAGAGGAATTATCTCCTTTGCTTTGTTGTTTTGCTTTTATCAAAGGGAAAGTAGGCGGAGCTGAGAGACAGTGGGTGAGACTGAGGGAAGTGAGGGGGCCCCACATTTTGTCTTCGCCCTGGTCCCTGCAATTTCCAAGGCCGGCCCTGAATGGGAGTTTTGCCATTGACTTCATTGGGTGGAGGATTACTTCCTAAAGATCTCGGCTCACCCACAGGGTTTGTACAGAAGCGGCACACTGGAGCTGGTCCCCCCCATTTTCATGTGGGCCATGTCTGGGGATGATAGGTTACTTCTGACTTCATGCCTCTTAAATTCCTAACTTCTCTGCATAGGTTGCATAGCATCATTGCAGGTAACACAATTGATTAGCTTGCAATTTGTGACTGAATCCACCAATGCAAACACAAAGATCAGTAGACGGGTATCAAAGGGTAGTGGTGTTCACTTGGTCATTATTGACCTTCCTAGTCCACTGTGGTCCAGTTGGCAGCTGCTAGCCTGGATCTTGTCTTCCAATTGATTTCATAAATCCTGCAGCCATTTCTTTGAAAATAAGTGGAATTAAATTGTATTTTAGCAACTTAGTCTTAAAGCAAATGCTTGAAGAATGACTGTTTTAAGTAAATCTGTTTATAGTATCCAGGTGATCTTTGTCTATATTCTTCTAAATTAAGATTTACATTTTAAATTAGAAAGTTTTGTAATAGAAAATGTGTACTTTTTGTGGGTTTTTTATCCATTTTGTCTCTGGAAGCTGGCCTTCAGTTGCAAAATAATGGCCTGATAATGATAGAACCTGTTTGAACCAGTGACTTAGACTAAAGTGAAAAAATGCTACGCTCCAGTGTAAATTCTCCTGAGCTAACAAGTTCCACATCTTGCAAAGAAGAAATTTCACTTTAGAAAAACATTTAGAACTCTACCCAACCTTCCTTTCTTCCTTCAAAATGGTTGAGACCCATACTTACATGCACAAGGAACCAGACTCTTGACCCTACAAAAATCAATTAGAACACCAGAAATGTGTAAGGGAACCATAAATATCTTCTCACTGTGGTGGCAGTCTCAGGATGGTATAGCTAGCTGTGCTGAGTGCTCTGACCCCATTTGTGCCAGAAATGGGCAAGGACGTTCCAGGTTCCTGGCAGACAAAGGGCGTTTTCAGACAAGACACTCTTCACCCACCACCCACCCACTATACATATTGCAGGGCTGCAGTGTTGCCCTGTGGGTGCCCTATGATATGTAGTGGGTGTGGAGTGTCTTGTCTGAAAACACCCTAAACTACAGTGACTTCTAGGTGGCCATTCATAACCTACTATTGGTTAGATCAGTCTCTCGCGACCCTCGCCGCCTCTTCTCTACTTTCGACTCCCTTCTTAAACCCCCCTGCCTTCCTCCGCCCTCTTCCCTTGCTGCTCAGGATCTTGCATCATTCTTCACCTCAAAGATTGACAAGATCCGTCAGGACATTGCCTCCCACCCACCTCCTCCTCCCGCTCCCGTACC